>LUCH01000560.1:68992-83317 GCA_013368495.1 Paragonimus heterotremus
AGATAGAGAAACGCTTGTTGTCAACAAGGCAGTCCAGTTTAGCATCATCTCTGGCAAGACTTGATGGGCGTCGTGAGTCCCAAATTTGGATAGTAGTTCAAACACTGTACGCATCACACATCTTAGAGAGCTGTCGGCAAACATGGAAAAGTAACTCCTTACTCGGAACGTGAAATGCAACCGGTAACACAAGTAAATTTTGAGGTACCAATCGTTACCAGTCATATTCCACCTGGAAATTTCTGGATGTCAGATGGTGTTGCAATTCTCAGTCGCGTTATACTCGTTAAACCCTTTAAGAAGTCTTCAAAAGTAGGAACTCTTTTTCGAAGTAGATCCAAAAATCCGTTAACAAGTGTGGGTCTGTTTGGAACGTAAAACCATTCAACATGAGTTGATACCCAACTTGGCTGTGCTTAATTGGTTCAGACAGACACGATAAGTAAGATTAACATTTGTACTGGGTCAGTTAATTTGAAGCAGTTATTAGCGTGATTGAGATAGGCAATTAAATTTCAGGGTTTTAAAATAGGCTGATTTCTTCACAAAAAACCGTATCATCCAATATCATGTTTTAAACTTGCATATGGTTTCCCGAACGTGTTAAAGAAAGAGGTCGTAGAAACTGTGGAGACGTTGTCGAAGTGTTATGCTACAAATGACCGGCTTTTGAAGGAAGATGTATGATAAATAAATAAACAAATAAATGATAGTAAACAGCGATAATGGAAACTCTTAGTAGGTTACATAATTGAAATGCGTATCACATTTTACCGCATAACATTTCAGATGTTATGTTGAGAGATCAGCTGCAAGTGGTTGGAGTATACATGCATCTTCCTATATCAACTGCGGAATACCTAACATATCTCACATAAATTTTCAACTATTGTTTTGGAGAGATTAACCTGTTTTCCAAGTTCCTGAGTTTTATGGGTAAACTAATAGCATCTAAAAACCCACTTTCTCGTGATAGCAAACCGTTGACTTTTTAATGAATGAGATGTCGGGTTTTGGTGTGTACTAACGAATCGTTAATGCCCTTTGTGCACAAGGGTTTCGTCTTCAGTGTTACTACGTTTCAGGGTAAAAAAAAAACAAAGCCCACAACTTCGAAACTTGGATGGAAGTCGGAGCGGTTTGGAAGTGTCAGACCAAAAAAGCTCTCTTCTGGACACCATCCGCCATCAGACACGGTTCTACGATGTAACAAAAACACTGTTGGTAGTATAGCATACTTTGATATTTACCTTTCAAAATCGTCTTCAAATACGCAAGTCGTTCACTTATATCTTGAAATGACCTATTTCTTGATTGCCTCATGATGACCGCTTAGCTAGTCGGTTCGTGAACACTTCTATTTTGCCGAAATGTTTATTAAGTGTGAAAATGTTGAATGGGAACAACAAAAAGTGATCAATGAAGTGCCGTATGCCAAAAGTAATTTCACTACATATAAGTTTTATGACGTATGTGCTAGAGCAAGAAATAAACGCGACCGACTGCACAATACAAAGTACAACTACTAATTATGGTCATTTTTACTTGATCAATTGGCAGCGTACTAGCCCACGAACGAGTATGTGCCTATGGAACTTGCAGGTTCCTTGGAATTTACAGAGCGAACGATCCTTGTCATACAGAGAATATACATATGGTAGCTCGCAGTTCAACGAACGGATATAGCAGTTGATCTTAACACCTTTGAAAGCACGACATATTGCCCAGTGAATTACTCACTGTGTCCAGTCGTGTATATTACGTAATTCCAATGAAGTCAGTTCTACTCAGTCCGAAATAAGTTATTTCATACATTTGATCGAGTGTTCTCCAACGCCTGATGATATGTAGACAGTTTGGAGGACAGGAAACATGTACCCTACAAACGCATCTGCTCCACCTTGTGTCTAAAATGCGTCAACAATGAGTTGCCAAATTAATCCGCGTGTCAGACAAATAACAACGTTTGATAGTCTCACATGGTAACAGCTGATCGGGACATTATAGATCACTTTCCAGAGGATCGGATCCATGTTGTGCTCCACAGTAAGGTGCGTGGGATTGTCTATGCTTTACATACACTACTTTGGGTAAATCGTGGCACTTGAGCTTGACCATCATTGGGCGTGTAGACAGGACACGAGGTGTTCAATCAGCTTGGTTGTTTTGTATGCGTGTAGCAACTCAGGAATGTCCGCAACAAGCTTGCACCGTTTGTTTGCTCATGACATTGCGACAGTGGAGGCAATTGAGTGACAGTAAGAGGGATCGCTCTATTTCTAGGATGGTTTATAGACGGTGTTCTTATACAGGATACATCTGTAATTGATTACGAAATTATACTATTTCGGAGGCATCGAAGCGGACGATTATCACTCATCTAGGCTGGGTTTCGGGCATTATGGTAACCCCAAAAAAGGCAAATCTGACCTTAATTTGTACACACCTAGACAGACCAAATCTTCTGAATGATAAAGAACTGAGAAGCATGTTTCGGAGAGTATAAGTTATCCTGGAACACATTTACAGACCGAACCTAGCTGTAGAAATAAAATTACACGTGATATATGGTATCAAAAAGGATCCGAAAGTTGTTGAGTATACAGACGTTGAAGAAATCTTACATTGACAAAACGTGAGGTTAAGAATTTTAACCAACAACCGAGTTAACGTCTTTTGCAAGCATGTCTGTGAAACCAGTGAAAGGGTGGAACACAAAAAGTTTACTGCTCGACTGAAAGTGGTTCGCCGGCAGCGTGTGTCACTGGGTCCAAATTGCTAACACACTTCACCCCAGTTTATTGTCTTACTGCCAACAAGAATCCACATGGCCAAAAAATATCACGTGTTTGTTCGCTTACCAATATCCTATCAGAGGCATGACATGTTGGCTGTTGTGTGTGTAAGATGGATGAGCCTTTCGCTCATCCATTAACTATCCGTGAGGGTTACCTGTCTCCTCGCTGTATGTATAACTGCATCCGGGGTAACTGGTTTAATTTTGACCTTTTGAGTTTTAAACTGTTATCTCTTGACCCTCTTAATGGTCGTCGTTCAACACCCTGTTCAGCATATTCCCACATCTTCAACTGATCAACGCACTTGACAGATTTTCTCACATATTAACACACGGTTTACTTGCTTCATCGATCGTCTGAAAATATTTGTAGTTCTAGTCCGTATGATTTATATGTACGTGTTACCTGTAGCATGCCTGGTCGTCAATGTGGTTGTCTGCCGTGACTATCCACCAAGTAAGTGAAAGAAAGCGACAGGCCCAGAATAATTTTAATCGTCTTGGTCAAAAGGCGTTAGAGTTTTACTGCCCTCTTCCACGTTTACATGAATAACACCTCCATAGTAGTATGTGCACTGCGTTTTCGAAATCTTGAACAAGTAACATAACGTGAAAATAAGTTCGTACACCAGAACTACTGATGGACTCTACTGACGATCTCCAGTACGCCACAGCCAATTACGTAATCGATCCGAAGGTTTAGAGTGTTCTTAGGACCCAGTCAGTTATCGAAGACCACCGTGTGTATGTTTCTCGGACTCAGCCGGTGAACTCTGCAACACATATTAGAGACATCTTGTTAGTTCCGGCCAAGAGTGGGCCACGGAAAATTACATCTGCGCTAGCCAAATCTGCAGGGGGACATTCGTTTACCTCACTGTATCATGGTTTATCCTATTGAGGAGCGTACAGCAACTTCTAGACGTCGGTACATCCAAGCCATTTGACAAGACACACAATATTCAGTTCACTTGTCATCTAAATAAATCTAATGTCTAGCTTGATAACTTTGAACAAACAACCGATGAGGTGTTGGGTCATCCAGCATACCAGGTTGCTCGAGTCGGTATACTGGTAAATCTCCAGTTGGCGGTCATCGATTACGTTATTTATAACACCCAAGCAAACGGTGGTTGTGCTTCGTGGACCAGTGGTTACTTCAGACCAGTTGGACCGTTCGATGTAAGTATGCCCGTGTTCATGCAAGTCGTCACTTCTATTAGCCTTGGAATCAGCACAAATAAACTGAAGGTGTGGTCTGACGAGTTAGGCATGGCTGAATAAACTACGTCTATCCAAAGAAAATGAGTCAGTTTAAAAGCTGGTCAGCAATTGATTAGATATTTCAATTCGAGAACGTTTACGAACAGGTAAAATATTTGGTAGTATACAGAATGCTTCCAAGAAATAATGCATAGCAGAAAGTTTCCCGAATGAATTTCGTTAACTCTCAAAACTTTTTTCAGCTTGCGTTGCTCTAAAGAAAATGTGGAAATCATCGTGCACATTGCTTTACCGAACATTTTCACTTTGTAAACTCGTCAAGACCGCATGAATAAATGTGATCAGTTTCAAATAACTAACCCCCGGGCCACGTTTAGCCCAGTGGTACTGAACAGTTATTTCAACTACATGAGGCACATGAAACTTCGATGCTTCAGTGTTAAGGCTGATTGTAACTCATAAATTTTTGAGATTGTGCTCAGATTCGTGATTCGGCTGGCAACATTTATTGATGCAGTTGTTTCTGTTAACCTTCTCACACAACCTCCTTACTGTTCACAAACACTCCCAAACTGACTTACTTATTTTTCCGCTTCATTGATACATTGGCCGTTAAAACCAGCTTGAAAGTGGTCATGGGGTCAGTAGGTGTCACTGCTATCTTCGAATCTGTCCTCACACAGCTAACAGCAAAAATTGGTCCAATACCCGGTAATTGTCCCATAGTTAAGATGAAAGTAATCTCGTTTCAATTAGTTGTACGGTATCACTGTTTATATGCTCAAGTACAACTGACCGAAGTTCTCGACTCCATAGTTTAACGAATGGTGCATAATTTAGCTGAATCCATATACACCATTGTACATGATTAGGCAATGAATGCTCGGTTGGATCACATAGACAACAAAGCACAGCCTGGTTGAGCAGCCGCATTCGTTCCCGGAATAAAATGGTCTTAGCAGTTAACTGAACGACTGGGACAACTCGTCCATTTTGTTAACACAGTAAAAAGACATACAGGGACGTTATGACACTTCGTTCCCGTAGAAAAACCACATACGTTTTCCTCGGGAACAGTTGACAGGCGGATAATAGTCAAACGTGTCAGTCTTTAGAAAGCTCATGTTTTCACTTCCAGTGCATACAAGTAGTCTGCGTAAACACGTTTGGTCGGTAGTATCTGGCCCGGATAGCTTTAGTAAAATTAAGCAAAACAGATCTGGTGTTGCTAAAGTAGCTTTCCTATACCACAACTATGTGAATCTGCCCAACTCCAGCCGTCACCGTCGTACGTTGGAGTCAGTTGTGACACAGCGTCACAAATGAGACTATAGACTATCGGCTGGAAAATGTAAACACACGGCGGCTCTCATATCCTCACAGAAAGTGCATCAGGTTGACCGGTTTCATTCATCATTCATAATGAGATCACATCTCACAGACTCAAAAAGTATCCTCATATTTCATCACCTCGTAAAATGATCACAACATAAAAGTTACACGAACTGCGTAATGGGTGCTGTCAGCTTGAGTAGGTTTGGAATACACACGTGATCATCGATGTGCTGTCAGCTTCATTTACTCCCTGGTAGTGAAATCACTGTGAATAGATCGTCTGTCGCATCAAGAGGGGCATACCATATACAGAAATTAATGAAGTGCGTTAAATAAATATCACCTTCTCACTCATACTGCGTATCTCAACTCAAGCTCGTACGCACATGAAAATTTGTTTGACGTGCCGTTCTGGTAGTCTGGAGTTCCTGGGTTTGAATCGCCACAGTTCAGTTCCTGTCTAATCCTGGACAACAACAGCCTACCTTTTAGTAGCATCGCGCACGGTTACAAATGTCGCATGAGGTATCGCCGACTTTTTTCGTTTGCTTGTCAACTTTAGTCCTGATATCTGTCATTAGTGTTTGCTTATTTTGAAGGTACTCGCAGCGTAGCATTGTTTTGTGCACGTTTGAGTGCACATGCATTACTCGAGTCACCTCAGATTAAAATTATCAGCCGGCCAACAACAAAGACCAGTGTCAGTGAAACACTTCTCTTCTCCCAAAACTGTCCTATTGAGAATGGTATTTTAATGCCAACCCAATAGACTTTCAAGAAAGGAAAAGACCATCGAGCACCAGCCGCAGACTCAGCCACTTATGCTTATGACAAATTAGCAAACTGACGTACTATAGTAGTAACGGCCAGCTCGAAGTCTTCTGAGTGAACAACTATCAGTTCTGTATCTGATATATGTCTGACATAGACGCGGTCACAGTCTGAGTTAGCAAAACACCAATAACCCATTATACATTCTAATCATTTCACCAATAAAGGAACATAACCGCTACAAATAACCTAACCTATTATTGTGTCTGAACTCCCGAAAGTCGTTCGGGGTATGTCCGTTTGAAGTCCTAAATGGACTGGCTAAATGCGTATATAGCTTCATAGTTTAAAACATAGTAACGGAAAAATTCTCTTTCGTTCAAGGATCGAAGAACCTGAAGAACGTGGATTTTCAACAGTTCACCACCTGGTCACTACTACTAGAATAGGTTATGAGGTGTTTTCACAATAAATCATTTTCAGATGATACCATCTTTTAGTGACCAGAACAAAAGGACACAACTATGCTGGTCAAAATTCAAAGTATCGAATGTCTGAAGGAAATCAGCGTAATTGGTGTTTAATTTGCTACACTCAAGTCAACCGACCCTATTATTTCGCGTTTGTATAGCTTTTCAAAATTACATCACGGACAGATCTTAGACAAATGCGACTCCTTTGTCGCGCAGCTGCACAACACTTATCCGCCTTGAATGATCCGACTGTGTCCCCACATCTTCTGAGTTTACTTTGACTTCATGGAGAATCTTGAGGTCACAATCTCGTTTTACGTATACTCAACGTTTTATTATATACCACTATAAGGAACGGTCAGTTTGATGTGTGAATACATTTCAAAATCAAACCTAGAGGTGAGACGTCCAACTAAAATTCCCACAGAATTCTTTTTGCGTTGCAAGCTTGATAAGCGGTTCGAATGCATAAACAGATCGGTGACGTGGCGAAACGGGTCACCTCTGGCTCAACCACGACTGACATTTTCCTCGAGAAACTGTAGAGTAAACAAGTACATGCAAACACTCAAGCATTTTGTCTCTACCGTCAACATGTAGACAACATTTTTGTTTGGACGAACTAGTTTGAACAGTTTAAACAAAACACGAAGTGTGCTCTAACCGGTTCAGACTTTGAAAGGAACCAACTGGTTTAGTTATTTTGTTATCCACCCGACCGACATAGATGTCAAATTTGTCCACGAGGTGTCTATTCAGACACACCCTTCCATTCAGTTTACTGATAGACTGGAAGCGACTTACCTAGGTACTGACGCCTAAGTGGGTGTCTCATACCTCAACATGAAATGGTGAATCAACTAACTCCAACAGTGCTGCTCACAGTAAACAAAATACATCCTGTTCTGTTTCCCCAACGTTTTCCCCACCAAAAAGCTTTGCTCAGGGAATACGCTAGAAGTCGAACTATAAACTCTAATAGTGTCACGGTAACTGGCTACTGGGGCATAGCGAGTACACAAAACTTGGCCGTTACATCATCTTATGTCCTCACTCGTAGTTTTGGAAAAAACCATATGTTCAGCTCATTCCTCTTCATCTACAGTAGTTAGTTAACAGATAAGATGACGACTACTCCACTTACCGACACGTATGTTTCCATGTGTACGACTGACGGGGTGGTCAACCTTCAGGACCACGAATGGAAATAATAGTGAAAAGAATCTGCATGTTAACGGTCAGTTAGTTATTGAGATATTCGTTCGTTCGTAGCTACCGCTACCGGTAGAACGGATATGCGTCTGTACACACGAATTATAGTGCATCATTCGGATTGGATCTTGAACAAAGTGACAAAATTCATCACAGATTCAGTCTTACTATATCCTCCGTTCGACTATCATCAAGATGACATGCCGAAAGCATTTCGGGTCGTATACAAAGTTCCGAACAAACATCTCAGGTTTTGATTGCGGTTAAGCTGATCGGTATCAGACTAAGTAACTCAGTTTTGGTTGACATCACAGTTCGTCAAGGTTCTACAGCTACCCTCTCTGACAACACTCATACAAACAACTGACTTTGGTCACCCGAAGTAACTTTACCTCTCGCCTATAAAGGTGAGTTATAGCCTTTTGTGTGAGAATGTTTTACCGATTTTGATATTCTGATCGCTTTTAATACTTTTCGTAAATGCGCGGTGAGTTACCGAACGGATGGTCACTACAGTCCGTAAAGACAACACCATTCAAGCGGTCTTAAGTCGTTAACATTTTCACTTGAAACGACATTGGAGGATATGTGTTTTCAACGAATGACCATAGTAATCAGTTCGAAACTACTAGAGTTAATCAGGTTTGCAAGTATCCATTGGGAGCAAATGAGAATGGTCCACTCACTTCACCACAGGTGCAAGTGATATCGCACGACACCGAATCGGATAGTAGATTCTGGATATGTGATTGCTTTCTCCATCACCCTGTTCCGCAAAGTGAGCATTTGTTGTTTGGCCGTCCTACTGTGCAGTTTGCATCATGTTATCCGTACAAAGTATGTGAACTACAGGATCACCAACCAAGGTCTCGTGTAGACTAACTCAGAGGTAGTCTGCGCAAAGTAGAGACACTAGGTAAAAAAACACCTCTGTTAGCGGAGACGTTGAGGAAGATCGCAAGACGATGCTGTCTTTGGCAAATTGTGTATATCTTGATGCCTGTTTTGTCTACATCTCCATGAAGGTCATCATCTGATATATTTCGAAATATCCAAATAGGCAGTTTCATTTGGGGCTCGTTTTCTTTCCAACATACTCAACTACAGGGTTTTGGGCGTCGTGGTTTAAACGTGGATTGACGTGACAAAATCAAACCTATATTCAACTAGTCATCCGAAATGTTAATGTACCCAAGTCTAAACATCACACAAAACTATACATATAATTTTTCTACGTTATTTATAAACATCAGTGATCAACAAGGTTGTATGTTTTGGTGAGATACAAAGTCTCGGAGTTATGCCAACCAATTAATAGAAAGTGAACAAGTTCAGCTGTACCAAAAATGCAGAGCATCCTACAGAGTTATAAAGTTGTTAAATCAGTTTCGTTTGCATCTCGTTCTATTCAGTGTAATGTCTACATAGTAATAGATCAACCCGTCAATGGCGTTATCCAAGTGTAGTTTTTTCGCGTCTACGTTTCCTGAGAAACATAAGTATGTATGTTACCCTTCCAGATTTGCCACTGTTGTCACTTACACACATTGGCACTCACCCAATTGTTAAACATAGCAAACAAATAGAGTTCGGAAAAGTGCGCATGCGACTCAGCGCATCCAAACATTCCCCACAGAATGTGCAGTTGAAATTTGCTGGACGTTTTCTGTGAGCATTCATAGTGTGATCCAGTGAAATCAACCTGAAACATAGAATAGAAATTGTATGTCGTTTGAGGGGCTATCGAATTGAGAAAGCCAGAACAACAATAGTGTGGGCGACAGTAAGCAATATTGGTATATTGAAAAAACAGTACTTCTTTTTTGCAGAGGAACAACAATATTCACAACTGTTGCGGTTGTTGGGCGAGACACTTTTTTTCTGTATTGATTAGTCAGTTCGTTGTAATTCTCCACAACTTTGCATCAAGCAACTGGGTGGTTTGAATTTGATACGCATTTCAACAAGAGTTGATCGTAATTTCCAAGTGGTTCGCGCACAGCGATTATCACTCAATCCGCGACAGTTTGTGTGTGAAATCTAATTGACTGTACATTCCCCAATAGAGAAACCGCTCCAGTCCAGTCTCGTTACAGTGAACGTAATTTCTCGGAATACCTTGGGATTGCATAGAAAGAGCGTCTTTTAATCTACCTGTTACACACTGTACCGAAACTGATACGTAGATTTCAACAAGGACTTATTAGTCTGTGCAGCTACCGGAGATAGATAAAATCGTACTGTGACCGACGGCCAAGTCAGTGGAGCGATTATTCCAACACTCGGTGGAATATCTCGACGCGGTGATAAGATTTGGCCAAAGCCCACAGCAAATGAATTGCGGGCAACTGGATGAGCTATCACTCAAAGAAACCCGATCAACAGGCGCGAATTGGTAAACAAAAACCCACGACAAACACACAAATTCAGGTAGAAATGCATAGATGTCTGAATGGGAACCTCCGCTGTGCTGTGAACTCGAATTACGTTTCTTAAGTGCGAGCACACACGTGACGTGAAAACGTGCGAGGTCGGCAATAAAAGTTGTGCCTCACTGAGTAGTATCTTACCACAATACGTTTCATTTAATTAATCCCAAGGTTTTAATAAAATTCATGGTTTCCCACGTGGAAAGCTTGGATTATTGCGTCATTCTGGCCTCGTCGATTAGTCGTAATAAATATCTGGAATGTTTTGTCGTTTTCGTGGTTTGAACTAATTATTCTATAATTCTTCTACTTTATTGTGACAGTACTTTAACAGTTACATATTAATGAAGCTGTCATGGTTAAACCAAAGTAGTTTACGTACATTCACCTGTGGTTTCCTATCCTACGTTGGAAAATGATGTACACCAAGCCACTGTTTGTTTCACTGTTCCTTTTGATGGTCTCAGTTTTACGTCAACATGCTAACGTGATTTTAAACGCTGTTGATTTAATCGTCATGATCACGTAGGTTGAGGTCTGCACAAAACACAACTTGCATTATCTGACTGCTTGAGAGTGCAATTTATTTTTCACGTTTTTGAAGGCATATTGCCTGCAAGTACTTATAGTAAACTCATGGAGTTGTGCTCAGATGACAAACTGAAGCATGTCAATGAAAACCTTACTGTGAAAGACGATCGTACAGACGTATATAAAATCCGCCGCACACGTTGGTGCTTTCATAAACGAAATTGGATAACCGAATATCAATTACGAGGTAATCGTATTCGTGGGTAACATTGATCGGAATTTTTCAGTGCGATCGGGTGAACAAAAACGAGCCGATAAAAGCAATTTATGGATAACCCGGGGTTAGATACAGACTACCGAAAAAATACATCTTTTTCTTCTTCTCTGACCAGCTCATATTATATATAATTCGGTTGATTACTAAAAGATTACATACAGCTCGATCTTGGCTCGTTTGGCATTTTTGGGAAATGACAGGAATTGTACTTCACGAAAGTAGAAGTCTGGTTATAATCCTGTTAGCTCCCTCAGCACACTGAGCGCTGATTTGTTCGCTAATGGCTCCAGTTTAGTACGTGAACACGTCCACCAGAGTGTACCCGATTGTATGCGCAATGAGTTATTTGCGTGTCCGACTATCAATAATTGTCCGGTTGCATTCACCGGCGTATTTCTCACCCTAACGAACAACTCAAAATTCGCTTACTCTTGCAACATACACAAACTTGTTCGTGATAATCCGAACTGCACTCACTTAACACTACTGTCTACCATTGTCATCATTGAAGGCAGAAGTACATTGGTGACTCAAGCCTATGCTTATTTGTCGCTCAATCATGGAATGAAGATACCAACCGTAATCGGTAACCAAAACGTTGTACATATGAGACTTGATAGTGGAAAGCATTTACGGCTGAACTCAAATTATTTGGCATCATGTAAACAAATAACCCTGTTATAAGTATAAATGAGGCTACATCAGCATGACAGTTTGCTTGTTCCTTTCACTGTCTTGCATCAACAATTGCACTTACATCATGTACAACTCACCCAACCAACAGATGTTACATTAACGAGCGTAGTTACCCGCCGTCACTCCTACAGTCTCCAGCCACCGACCATCTGAGTTACGATGATTCCATCACCCAAAACTAACTGACGCTGTCGCGTTCCCATAGGAATTTCAGTCTGCTCCTCTCGAAAAGAAACACTGGACTTGAGTTTCACTCTCATTAGAGCTCGTCAGTAGTGCCTATCCTTGCCATGGCCGGGATTAGAACTCCGGCCACGCTTTCATGAGGCAACCCGGTTTTCCACTGTTCCATTGGCCTCAGAATAGGCCCGGCCGAATTATCATATGTGAACACTCAACCACTTTCGCTTGTGAGCAGTGGTCAGGTTGCCCGATCTTTTCGATAGGAGACATAGTTACTGGCTTTTAAAGGAGCCGACTGGAAAGTCTATAAGAATGGGACAGCTGTGAACAATCGTGGGTGACAGTCGACTTGAAATTAACCAAATCCCAGATTACTCATCATTAATCTATCTAAGAGGTCCACATCAGTGAACAAAGGTCATGTTCATGGTAGGGTTCACGCAGTCGAGGAAGTTGTAGCCTTTCGATGGACATTTCCTGGAATGGCCGACTGCTTGTCAATCGGTTGAATATTCCGGCTGAACTTAGCCTCGTGCAACTAACGTATCTGTCCACGCATGTTAACATATTAACCGGCTGACCGCCTCGCGTACACGTTTGTGTTACTTACGATTCTGATACGCCACTTTTGTTGCCTCAAGGTCAATCGACGTCCGTAATCTTGCTTCAAGTTCCACAAGACGTCGTGATCCATAAGTGCAACCGTGTTTATTCATTCATTTTCCAGCACAGCGTCGGAAAAACTCAATGGGTTCAGCTTTGTCGACACTGGTTACTGTGTCACTACACCGTTCTGCCACGTTCAACGTTTAGTAAGAATCTTAGCTACGACGAGTGACAACGTTAAATCTGCAAACTTAAGTCTCACAGTTCAATACATTGATGGAAGGTTGATACCGAAGGGCACAAGTTAGATATGTATCATTTTCATACATATTTTCCAAACAACAATGATCCTAGTGCCTGTTAAAAGGTACTCGAATTATCGAAAGTACAAGTCTTCCAAGAGTTCCATAGATTATTTTAAACAACTTGTTGTCTAAGAACCACGATATACTTAATACCAGCGAGACTGGTTTTTGTTTCGCGAGCTAACTGGTGAGTTGAAATGAGCACGATTCTTTTGAGTTCTAATAATGGATATATTTAACGATGGACAGTTAATATGCCGCCATGAATTCCGTTGTATCCAAGCAACATTTGAAGCAAACTAAGATTAATATGCGAAATAGGTTCAGCTTGCAAGAATTTATGTTCTATTTTAGAGATAGTCAGCTGATTGGGGAATGTTATCGAGTTATTTGACTGTAACTGCGCTCTAATACTCGTTTTCACCCTGCTCGATAGAAAATTGGAGTAGCCAAATAACACCGTCCATCACCGCAAACACTCAGATTTCGTTACTCACAATTTCCGTCGACTAACATGTTGAAAGTTTTTGAGTGAGCGACATAGATTTTGGATACAACGGCGGAGCATGCTCATATTCAATTACAATAATTGAATATCAATAAGGGAGATACCTTAATGAGAGGAAGAATGATATATTTTCCACATTGTAAATTCATGATACGATTAGGTTTACAAGATTGTTGGAAAGTGCTAATTAGAAGAAATTTGATCTATCTGTTTGGCGAAATTGAGCAGGTTATTGCAACAACAAAGTGAGCTGTTAAGCAGAGCACATAAAAACCACATAATTTATGGAACTGTGCCTCAACCGTTAATGTGCGTATGAGTGATTTTAGTGTGAAGTCACTGAAACCAGTTGATTCATGTGCAATACACAGAAATAGGCGAAAATTGTGTGAATTATGATGAATCACCAAAGCATGAAAGTCATTATTTCCTTACAAACAACAACGGTAAGGATGATAGTTTTACTCACAATTAGATATGCCAGGTAAATTAAACATCACCCTCAATTGATCTCAGCTGTCGCATTCTCATAGACTTTCTAGTCCGCCCCTTTCGAACAGCAGAAGCACTAGACTCGAGTTTCGCTCTCATTAGGGCTCGTCAGTAGTGCATATCCTCGCCACTGCCGAGACTAGAACTACGGACATTCAGTTCATGAGGCAACCGTGTTTACTACTCCGCCACTGACCTCACTTTAGGCACGACCGAATTATCATATGTGAACACCCAATCACTTTCGCCTGTGAGTAATGATCAGGTTGCCCGATCGCCTCAAGATAAGACACAGTAACTGTCCGTTAACTCCAATCGATGACCCCTCGACTAGAACTTCTCTCCAAGTTGAAATCACGGAAATCATTCATCCGTAATTAATCGCAGCTGTCGTATTCCTATAGACTTTCCAGTCTACCCCTTTCGAAAAGAAGCACTATGTGAAAACCGAAATCCCCCACTAGTCTTCAGATATACTGGAATTAA
>LUCH01000560.1:83821-102344 GCA_013368495.1 Paragonimus heterotremus
AGGGGTTGCAGATCGCGGCATCATGAATAAAAATTTGGAACATAGTCAACTTTCACTTGCCGAACCCACAAAAGAATGAAACAAGTCATTCTTCAGAACGAATTTAAGAGTTCAGTCTTCGAAGAAGTGGACTGTTGGTTAACACCACAGTTCTGCTGACTGATCATGATTTTAAACTTTGATGAACCTAGTTGAACAATAGAAAAAGTTTTCTTCCTGAATAATCGTTGGCTTTACTTTTGCCCATATGCAAATGTTGACAGACAAAGATTAGAAACACTGAGACTCATTTATCCAGTTCATCAAGACAACATGAAGCTACATACGTTTTATGTAACGGACTGACGAGAATAAACGAAATGTTTGCATCACACAATGTATGTTTTCTTGTTGTTTTGAGAAAAAAAGTACTCAATATTTTTTAGTACATGACCTGAGTCACTCGACTATGTGCTGTGGTTTGATATGGTTTTGAATCATGGCGATCACCTGTCCGTAATGTCCACAAGCTGATTATTTTTGAGCAGAACTGTGAAGCATCGCTTGTGCATGGCAGTGACATTACGTAGTTACAGATGAAGCACAGCAACCTGGACTGGCATCAAGTAGCCTCCGTTCAAATAGAGGTGTTTTCAGTTCGTCTGTGTATGTGAATCGGACGTCATTTGTTTGTTTACGCTTAATCTGGCACACCTAGTCTTGTTTATCACCTCCGTGGATATGACTGAACAAAACAACCGGGTATGCAGTCCATGACTTGATATGGGGTTATGGAACGATGGGTATCAACTTTAGTTCTCATTGACTGCGCACGATTTCACGACAGAAGCTCAAATTTCGTTAGATTGTGTTGCTTGCAGAGACTACAGTCAAAGTAGTTGATGGCAGTTCTCTTGTACGTGTTGTCGCAAATAGCTATTGTCATCCGCACTTCCCATCACATAAAATGAGACACTAAAACGCCAAGCTTAAGTAACAAAATTTTTCGTTTTATTGTTACTGTTTTCTATCTCAGTCTAGGATTCCATGCACTGTGTTTTACTCGATGGCCATGTCATAGATTTGAGTTGGCACTCAGTTTAACCTGTCTTTTGTGTAAAATATAAATCTAATAATTGCACATGAACTAGTTAAGAATACTTGTGCCGGATAGATCCATTACGACGAAGCTTTCAATCGGAACGCAAGCAAAATAACCTAAACAATTTAAATTAGGCACTGTGAGTTAACCTAGCGACTGGATTTCAAGGTCATTTAAAATACAAACCTTAATACTATACGGGTAGTTTAACCTGGGATGGAAATAGTTCCATCCTTCTCTTACCACCCCGCCGTACTTCGGTGATGTAAACACCGGAAACAGTAGACTGTCACCTCTCGTGACGTGAACGCATTCACGCACGTACCGCTTCAACACATTCAGGCAAACAAAGTGCATTTGTTGACGGGGTTGACAGGATCGCTTTCGCATTCCCAAGGTTTTCAAGTGTTTGTGTAGTCAGTCAAGCTGTTTTCTTCAACAGTGATCATGCGACGTTTCACATCCGCGTGCCATAATAGACCAAAGCTACAGTAGGTAGAGGAACTTATTTTGGAGCAAGTTAGGTTAAAGAAAAGTGTATTCAGCTTTTGTTGAAACGTGTTTGTTTTTGTTACTAACCTTGGACGTGAAAACAAGAAGTTTTGAAACAAAATGGGTGCACTTTTTGCCGGTCATAATGCACGTATGATCAGAAGCTGTGTTTGCTTATAGAAATGGTCAGGTTAAAGCAAAACTTTCATGACAGAGAAAACAGAAAAGCAAAAGCTTAGCAAGTAAACAGGTAACTGGTTTGGATTACACTCGTTAACAGCTGTCTGGCCATCTCCGTGTTCCTGTGTTCGAGTTTGTCAAGAAAAACAATGCACAAATAAGATACTTAGTGGGTGAGAAGAATCCCAAAGTATTCCGCAAGAACACAAGCAAGGCGTCTGCCAACATGCGTTATCTGTGACGTCGAAAAGACGTTCGGTTGTCACTGAAATGAGTAGTATACAATGCTTGCTTACATTCTGTTTATCTCTCGTCAAGAAACGTCGCCTGTTCAAGATGAGGATGCGGATTGACTTACTGGGTTTGACCATCGTTGTCTCCTCTAATACGCCCAGTAGGATGACCGCATGGATGATGACGCAGTTCACCAGAACCTACCTCGGAGTAGCCGAGATACATGACCTATAGGCCATCTACTTAAGCCGTACAGTATGCAATCTTTGGGTCGAGTATTCTGCAAAGTAGTGGACGTTTATCTCATCGGACATTACACGCTGAGACCAACCACAACTAGACCAAACCACGCATTGATCAAAAAACTTCACTGTCACGAAATGTGGCAATCCAGACTGGCCCGTTCGGTGAAACGTTTATAGAGATGACCTGAGCACAACCAAAAAGATGTGTACTACTGCATCCGTAAATGAACGAATGAGTGTTTGTGTATGTCTCCTGCGAGTTTCTTTTCACCGTTTTGATAGCCATTTGTCCTTTCTAAAACGATACCAAACAGCATCAATCGAAAGATTGAATTTGCAGGTTTATTTGCACGACTATAACCTACATTTTGATTCTATTCTATTCTGTTCTAGGCATAACCAATAGCATCCAAATAACAAGCTTATGAGGTGCGAACTTGTTTTGTAATAGACGAAACCTGCAGGAAATCAAACTATCCAAAGCCATAGACACCACACATAAGGCAGTCAACCTAGACTCATTTGGTTCCCGACTAAACCAGAAGACAGACCACAGAATTACATAAAACAATTCATGAAAAATTTTCGTATCATATCTTTCTGGAACACCAAATATTACTTCTGTCGATCAAATGGACGTCCATCAAATAATCATACGCAAAGCTAAGAGATGACCTTTTAACTGTAGCAGTTCAACTATAGCTTGTGTCATGAATCCGAAAAGGAGGACATTTCACCCTATTGGCAACAAATCAAAAGTGTTCCGGCTGAAATGGGTCCTGTTGCAGTAGTGCGCTGGTGACTATGGCATTAGTCACTGTCAGGTTTGGTCGTTAACTCAGAACAATGGGGAGCTTAAAAGCTTGAGATCACAGAGGAAATACGCTGAATAAAAAATGTATGCAATGGTTCTGAAGGTTTTGCAGTAAACCTTGGTTACTTATCACAAGAGCACGTTCGGATAAAGTAATAGTGTCCATCTCAAAATATACCATACATGTTATATACGTCAAGTTCCCTCAAATCGAAATGTCTCCCACAAGATCTACAACTTCTCTCTCCGGAATATATCACTTATTTGTTCACTGTTTAATGAAACACAACAAACATGTAAAATCCACTGCTTACATACGTTTAATTTTCACTGTTTTTGACTAGAAAGAACAATATACCATGGTGTTTGGCTGACGACACACCATTTCTTTTTGCTTGAGTATACTTGAAGTTGTGATTTTAACATGACAGGCTAAACATGGGGATAATCGTGTTTAACGTTTATACATTTTACCCAGTATTTTCCGGTATTAGTAAAAATCTATATGAGAAGTACACAAAGTGGAACATGTACAATAGTTTACATGTTGCTTAGATGAGAATAGTTTGTCGTTTGGCTGTTCTTCATAATCGAGGATCAATAATCCAAGTATCGTCAAAAGACATAGTTACAAATAATTTCCGTCTGAATTGTCTGATTTTTATTGTAGTTTTGAATGAATTAATTGGTTCTTGTTGTTAAAAAAGTAACATAATAACAACAGTTTAAAAACACTATGAAAATTAATAGTATTGCTGAACTTGGCGTCTAATATGTTTGTGTGAACACATAGTAAGCAACCATGCAAATCTACAAATATCCTGCACTTTTACTGCCCATCTGCGCAATCCATAAAATTTGTAGAGTCCCTGCTAATCCGGGGATTTTTTGCTTAGAGGCAAATTTTCCAATGAACAAGCTGACACACTTGAATTCAAGGTGGATACAATCAGGTCGTTTTAAAATTCAAATGGATTATCGGAAATGTGTTTTGTAGTATAATTTTACTGAATGTTACGTTTAACTCCTTCCGCCTAATGACGCCGAAGACCGACCGTATATGTTACCCTTTGTAACCGAACACGTCAGCTGTTCTCGATAGCTGTTACTTGTTACCTTACGTCGGAGGACTAAATTGTACGAATTTCATTTTTCTTCACTTGAGGGGTTGTTTTGTTGCCAACGCCCTTTCTTGTTTAGGTTGCGTATGCGACATTTACTATTCAATGTGAGCATCAAATAGCGCCAAGTTTGAAGGGAAGATGAAATATTCAGTAATTTGTTCAAAACAGCAGTCACGTTGAAAATTGTTTCACTTCTAACAGATTGGCTTATTTAAAGGAAAATTATGCTACGTTTGAAGATGGGTTTGTTTAATTGAATATCCATGGTACTGTTAATGGAGGTTGCCTGGTAGCACACGAGCTCCTGTGCACAGCAGTGATCACTAGTGTCATTCACGATTCAGCTTGCTGTTACGTAACTCGTCTTCTGGCCAGGACAGCGCGCAAAATTTTGTACCATCGAGTCTCAGTCAGAAAACGGGAGCTGTGAAGCAGACATTACAAAAATGCTGTCAAGGTCACTACTTTGTTGGTTTTCTTAAGCTATCATTTGGAGCAGTAATTTTTATTCTGTGCATTGCCATCTAAAATTGAGTCTTTGCGCATTTCTGCCGGTCTCCTAATGTATAAGGATTAACCTCCAGAAAGTAAGTTGTGTCATCTTTACAGTTAATTCTACCTTGATAATAGTTGAAACAAAAGAAACTCGCTGATTATTGCAGTGATATCCTCCAAAGGTATTGTTCAAAAATAATTATCTCTACACCTTTCTTTTCCGTATTCATCCGGTGAAGTTTAACCGCTTATGGATGCGTACCATACCCCACTGCATGCTTGTCAACCACTCCAGTCTCACATTATTATTTTTGGCTTACCCGGATGTGTGGTGGCAGACGCTGTGTGTTCTCATCACTAAGCGTAATGTTATAAGATAATTCTGGAATATCACTTGTCAAAATACAGTCTATATTTTCACAGCATTTTGAGACGCCCCAACAGCAATCAGTGCACACGATAACACTGATCATTTCAATGTTACAACTCTGTCAGAAGCCTGATTGACCTACGAGTTCTTCAATTTGAAGAAAACTATTCCAGCTGAAAAAAAACCGACTGGTGCGTAAGAAAAACATACTCATAAAACGAAATTTGACTAATTTCACGTGTTTTACTACAATGTTCCACTGCTTAAGCGTGCGACAGTGAGTTATAGCCCCCCGGATACACTAACTAAGACAAACATTACAACCTTGTCATAACCTTGAGAAGTACTAATTAACAGCGAATGTTAGAATGGCCAACAGAAATGGAATATTTCGATTAATGAAGAACATATTTTTCTATACTTACTTGAGGCGTAATAAAACATTATGTAACACTGTTGACGAGGGTGTGCATCCAGTTAACAATGAATCCGTATGATAATATGGCTCATTAGAATAAAGTATCACTGGTTCGGCATTTAATTGTAAATCAAAGAAAATGTTGTACTTGAGTGACAAGCGTATATATATGCATATATATATATATATACGTTTAAATAAAGTATTAGGTTGGACGATTTTAAACAGCGCTGCATTAACCACCCTGCGTTATCCAAACAGCCCTGCACATTGACGGCTGCTACACCATTGACACCAGAATCATCAGCATGCTCATTGTTGATTGATACTGTGCAGTTTTGACCGATGTACATGTGACCATAACTCATTACGGTCTCCAAACAGCTGTCAGGGAAGCTCGGAATACCACGTATAGCTTAACAACGCTCACATCGTTAGAAGATACGCACGTGCACACGGGCACAACCGCACATACTGTCTGAAGAAAAACAGCAGTGAACTTAGCAACTATTTAATTGATCGTATGAGGTTCAGCCCATCTCACGAAAATTGCGGAGGAAGCGTGAGACCTCATTCATGAAATTTCTCTCGAGACCGCGTGATACACCTTAAACGATGATATGGTCAAAATAATTGGACAATCATATTAAAATAAAATAGAATTCTTTCCACTACCGAGCTAAGAGAGCGCAAAATGCCGCAGCAGTTTGGGCATACGAGACAGCTTCTTGTACCGCGCGAGATGAATTACTCCATTTTTCAGTAGCTCCCATTAAAACGTCTGCTTCTGTCTAAGCACAAGGTGTTAGCAGCATTCATTTCGACCGCACTCATCAAGAGGCCAAGAGAAGCCATCAGTAAGATTTTATAACCCAGTTCATCTTCCCATCCAACCTCAGTAGTCAAATGGCATATCTGATGAACACTTTGTTATACTCACAACACAGAAGCAATGCTGATGAAGCATGTTCCCTGTAGTAGTCAACCATCTTCAAGCATGCATTCACTTCTTCCTCAGCGTCCCTATATTTCTATCTGAAATGCACCGTTTTGTTGTTGCCACTATAAACTCAGCTACCGTGCAAAAAATGACAGACAGCTATGTGGCTTAAAATCCACTATTTCGGGAAACAGAGCGGTTAGTTGATAACGGCGTCGACTGCCACGGGCTTGATACCAATAGATCGTCTATTTTTCAGGTCAGATAAGTATATTCGTATCAGATTTGTCATTGATACTGGAGCCTAGTCGTCGCTGGTTGAGAAATGAAGCCAGTTCTCTCGATTACCTCCCCCCACACACACACTTCAACCAGCTATCGGATGGTTGTTTGTCAGCAAAAATACATACGGTTTCCAAAACCTCCAGGTGTCCTTGTGGTGATTTTACTCCGCCCAACAAGGTCACAATCTCCGATCGTTATCCTATTCCCAATTTTCAGAACTTTTTTCCAAAGCAAGGGGCTAAGGCTGTGTTTCCTAACATTGATTTAGTGCGAGCACGTCTTCTTACAGCCCCTGATGATGTTTCGAAAACTGCGGTAATCATTACTCTTGGTATTTTCGAGCTTCTCGGAATGCCATTCAGTTAACTCATTGTTACTAAATGGCTTCTGTGGTTTATGGACCAGGTTACATGTGGTTTCGATTTTATTCAATTTTATTTTGACGTGCATGAGATCACCTTAGATCTCAACGAACGTTATCTCCGCTTATTGTTTGAACGTTTTTCTAAATTCAACATTACCATCATTCCCTTTAAATGCGTTTTCGATATTGATTCGCCGGTATTTCTGGACTATTTTATTAATTCCATTGGGGTCGGACTACATTTTGCAATTGCTAAAGCATAACAGTTTGTCTTCTGTTGAATCCATCAACAAATTTGGCAGTTTGCCGGTACGATTAACTATTATCACCGCTTCCGACTGTCGTATAACAGGCAGCTTCATTTGTGAGTAGTGAATTCGTGAACTGAAGTACAGGTCTCAACGCCAAGAAGATAAGGGGCTAGAAACGACTATTCGAACAGTGTGTACGCACTATGGAGGACGTATCATCAGAGCGAATGACAATGTACTACCGCCAAGTGTGTGTGGATACATATGAACCATGTGAATAAGTGTACAGGTTCATGGTCCTATGTTTTAACATAACCCCTACAGGATTTCATGCAATGAACAACTCCGCAGGCCCGGGCGTCTTTTGTGGACATAACATTATCACACCATACACATATGTGACAACCACTATGCAGTCTACAACGGTGATTAGCAAAGGCGTCGCATTGAGTCCTCAAACACTAGACGTTTGACATATGCGAATCGGTGCTTAGTAAAATTATGGCTCTGTTGCATTTGGATGCCCACCCGAACACTAGATTATTTTTCACAGCCGATTATCCAGCAAACGCAGTCGGTGTAGTTCATCAACAACTTATCAGTGTAGAAGTGCAGCATTCCTGGTTTACGTCCTTCTCACAGTAGCACTTAATATTGATTATTGCGAGGCCGTATTTTCATTGTTGCTGTTGATCATGAACCGCACGCCTGTGCTCTCAACTTCTTAGTGAACAAACAGTTCTATCGCGAAATCCATCACTCTGATTTCGCCGCACAATTCATGACAGATGTCCGTCACACTCCGCCGTCTGTTATTGTCATCGCAGAGGCTTTCATCAGGTTACACACTTATGTGGTTTCAGTTTCGTTTGACATGAATCTGGCGAAACCATCACAAGAACGGCTCACTAGCAAACAGCTACCTGGTCCGGAATCATTTCCTTCGCTGGGGCTGTCCTACATTTGGGTTGTTCATTCTCATTCCAGAACCATGTATTTCACGTCTTCACCTAATAATCGAAAATGTGTTCCGCTGAATTGTCGAAGACCCATGTTCACCACTTTATATGCTCTCTCACATCCCGCAGCGGCCACCACTATCAGCGTAATTTCTCGATTCTACTTGTAGCCTAGTTTGACGCGGATTGTTTACATCTGGAATAAATCCCGTCTGCATTTCCAGATCAGCAAGATCCACTATCATATTGCATCCTTCCTCAGCTATTTCCCTGTAGAAAGTTCCCAATTCTCAGAAGTACATTGCGATTTCGTTTGTCTATTGCCTCCTTCCCATTAAGAGATTTTGCAACTCACAAATGTAGGTCTTTCCACCAGTGGATCGATGATTATTCTCAGTATCGGGTACTAACAATGAGGCTACTGTCAAGGTGTTTCATCAGTACTCGGTAACTGCTTCTGATGTATCTCCTGTGGCTACTGAAGATAGGCGTTAGAAGTTCCCTGGCAATCCCTCCAATAATTTGACATGCATATTTGGGTATAAACCCATCCAAACGACAGTCATTCATCCCTTTTCTGACAGTGTGAACCAGCGTTTCCATGGACAGTGGAGGGCATCATTAATCGACCTAACCTAAAAATGCTGCTTTGAGCCAAACAGGCGAAGAGCGTCACTTCCTGAATCACCTTTTCCACTGCGCCTCGAAACTGGTTCAGTTCATTTGGATCGCTTGTCTCCAACTCGTTGATTGGAGAGGGGTTTTTGCTAACAATTGCCAAGCTTCGTCAGCTAAGTGTTGCAGCGTCATCGGATGTGCGTTGAGAGCAACCATAAACTGATCCCGGGTTGCTGTTTGTATTTCTTCCAAGAAATGATCTGCCAGCGTGTATTATTCTGAATCTTGGCCCACATGTGACAAGGTTCTTGACAACGCTGCCCGCAGCGACGAGGCGTGAACAAAAGCGTCTTCTCCTGGCCCAAGCCGGACGTCCTTGAACCACCACATTGCCTCCTGACAGTCGGTGGGGCTGTCGTACCCGGCGATCAGCACCCCCTTCCCGGCGGCCTACTGCAGCTTTGCCGAGCCCCTTCGCGCACCCTCCGGCACCGCCTTCGCCTTGCTCGTGAGCAGTATCCTCAGGGCCGCCAGTTTCGTTTGTTCTGCTTTGATCCCGACAGCCTCCGCCACGTCCTCGAAGTTGTCCAAGAAACTCTGGACGTATTCATCGTTAGGCGGCTGTGGCCAAGGGATCTTCATCCTCCAATCCTGGTCACAGTACTAATTGTTGTAGGCGAAGAAAATGGACGGCGTAATGATTGCTTATTCAGGAAACCCACACATGGGTTATGCGCTTCAACATGACTAAAAGCAAAAACACTCATCTGCGTACGACATTGGTCTCAGGGCGTCACGTTTGCCATGGTCTTCGAAACTCAGTTCTTTTATTGACCAAAAACCATTGTATGCCACGCTGCACTCCAATGCCTCTTTCTGTATTTTTCTCGAGGCCACTTCAGTGTCAAAATCTGCTTCATTACTGAATAGTGGTGGTGTGAGTAGTACGGTGCGATTGCTCGTCCTCACGACAATACAAATGCAAGAACTGTTTTCCACTCACTAAACTAAGCAACAGATTAACCCTGAAGAGGGTTTCAATAATCATTTCTGACGAAACTAGCTTAGGTCCCAGCCCTGAGACTGTTCGGTGAGTTTCTGAAAGTCACTTTGTACTGTCGATTCGATGAACTCCATGCAAGAACCTCGAAGATACAGTAGCATCTTCCGTCAGTCTGTACACGGAAACATACGTGGCCCAGTCACACTGCTTGTGGTTCACATACATGCACACATGTTCGCTCTCTACAACTCCGTGAAACAGAAAATTCGGTCTTCATACATTGAATCACTCCGAATGATTTCACGTCAGGATAAGTACTTCACTGGTAATCGAGCTGGAAAGAGAGAAGACTCCAGTAGCGACTGCCTCAAGGTTGCCTATACACACAACGATTTCTTGCAGTCACTTGACAATTCATTACGTCAGCGCATGAAATGTCATCCTTCAGTTACTCCTCGAAAGGTTTTCGCAGCCTTGTCGAGTGCACTACGCAATGTTCCATTTCCAGTCACCGTGTCACTTTATCAGATAATTTCAGAACGTCAACTCTTACTTCAAGAACTCTAGAAGGACAAAACTATGGCGTCCGCAATGTTTTGTATCGTATTTTGCTCGTCGTCAGACTGCAGTGTTAAGGTTTGTTTGACCTCATCAGCGGTGCTTCTCTTCACCACAGTCGCGATTTATACTCTGGTCACGCAATCGTGAAGAAACCGTGTTCACCACTACCTCATGAAATGCACATTAGACAAGACTGAACTGGCATATGAAAACACTCGGCCACATTCCATCGTGAATGGTGTTTAGGTTACCCAGTCGTCTGGAGACAACAAGGCGATTGACCGCTTATCTTCAATCAATGACTCTACGCCCGATATATTTCTCTTAGTTGAGATCACATAAATCACTGAGTTAGTTTATTGTCATTATTATTTTGTGACCCCAGCACAGGTAATCAATTGTTTCCCAGTAGTTGCAAATGCGAGTAGGTAAAAGGGCTGAAAATTCACCTATCGGGCAACATGAAACGTATTTCTGATTAGTGAACAATGTAGTCATCATAAAATTTCTCCGTTCAAGTTTACTTGGTTGGTTCACATTCAGTTGGAAAATGAAATAAATAAATGTAGGTCACCTGTAGGATAAACTGAGAAGTAGTAACTTGCCAGATAATAAACATCCATCATTGAACCCGTAGGGGATCAACGTTAAGAGTCAAACAACAAGTAATTTCTCTGTTCAGACTGATGGAGTAAATGTGTAACACAGTTTTGGTCATCATATGAGCTTCAGCTTATGGAGTTGTACAAGAGCAAAATGAAAGAATTATGCGCTACTGGGATAGAGCTTGAAGTCAGATAGGACAGTGGCATTCTGTGCAGTACGTCTCAGAACTAAGAACACGGTAAACAAATCTGTAGTCCAGACCTAAGAGCTTTCCGACAGGCACGTCCCCAAACTGAGTCGGGCAAGCCAGTTGGCACAACGCACCGTTGTAATCACAGTCGGATCAACTGACTTTAGGTAGGGCGGTGTGTACGTGTAATTCCAGTAGAGCTGCTCGACCCGATCAACCTAGTGTTTTGACCATCATCCTTACGTCACCCACAAGATACGAGTTACCTCGCTTACACCACACCAAGACAGATGTGCAATGGTTTGCATCTCGGGCATTATTTGCTTGGTCTTGAAGTCCGTGACCGGTCGAATACATTGACGTTTTGGCTGCGCCTTCAGATGTCACAGCGACCATCTGTCTGTTACTCGGATGCTTACATTTCTAACAACCGATACAGAGTTTGCCCGATTTATCTGACATTGAGTATGGCGACGGCCGGCTTGCTTGAGTTTTTGTCTGTGTATGCTCTGTGTAGTGCGGATACACGCGCTCAGTGCGCACCACGTAAGAGTTAGCACGTGCCCCGTCAGCTTAGCAGCTGAGCATGTGGCATCTTGCTTCGGTTACTCTCTGCTTCTGGCTGAGCAATGTTCTATCTGTTCGTAAAATGTGATCCATCCCTGTTTCTGTCAGCTTACCTACTACGTGTATATCAGACACGCTATCCCGTCTATCTTTGTAATCCAGAGAAAACATCGAGACACGGATAAATGACATCGCGGCGACCTAAATCGGAGGATATATAAGATTACTGGATGAAACATTCAGGCAACGATGAATCAGTCACAGTAGACTAAAGAAGTGACTCAACGGTCACCACGTATTACTCCGCCGAACTTTTTCTTTTGAGGTTAGCTCAAACACAGAGTCTACATGGAACTTCCACAAAACCCAGAGAGGCTTAAAATAAACACAATTGTGGAATATACTGCATTATCTGCGATTACTTTGTAATATCCACTGTCATCATGCCCAAGGAACACGGTTCCGTGTGAGCAAGACCACCGACGTCTTATCTCTTCTTTTTTGTCCGACGATAATGCTGACATGCCGGTAGGACAGTGTATCTTTATGCTATTGTAGTGAGGATGAGCGATCAAAATATACTACTCACATGACTACCACTCAGTAGTAGGACCAGAGTATATATTTTGACATCGAAGTAGCCGCAAGAAAAATACGTGAAGAAACATCGGAATTTAGTGTCGCCCAAAATGGTCCTTGCTATGTCTTGCATCTGTGGCAACCGAGACGGTCTGCGCCGAGTACTGTATGCAAATGAGTGTTTTTGTTTGTGGTCCTGTTTAACCGTTTAACCCATGTGATGCTTTCTCGAACAATTAACCCTTATGCCATTCGCATTCTTGGTTCACAACACTATGAATCTGTTCTGATTAGAGTACGGTATCTGAGCAGATTTACTCTCGTCTACTGTTTTACCCAGGTTATATTTCGACTCACGCTTAGTAACTGTAATATACAAACCAGCCGTTTTTAATACGAATGCCCGTAACATTTGCAGACCAACTTTGGGGCAAAATGGAGACATTGGAAGACTGTGTCCTTCCAAATTAGGGGTTTCAACAATGGTCCTGTAAAAAAAAGAACAATAAACATTATCCAAAGGCCAAGTAAGCCATGCATACGACTTACACAAACTAAAACTAAAACGCCGTCAACAATACAGGAATACACTCTGTCACACTATTCAAATTCAACCTGTGTGCGTCCATTAGTTTCGATCGCACATTACAGTAATGTACAATCAATCCACCTATATTTTTTGATTATTTCAGCCCGGACACGGAATATAGTGACTTGATGTGATATCTGGAGTCAAACAAGTCTCGAAGATATAGCCATTTCTTACTATAGAGACAACTAATATCTACAAATGACGTGGTAATCATCGAAACACAGCAAGATGCATCTTGGTTTCCTGAAGAAGTTGTTAGTAATCAGTCACTTTTTCACTAACCTACAATTCTATTTGGACCATGACTGCAGTTTTACCATCCAACGTTTGATGGAAACTGTTTCCTGATGACATATTCCGTTAGGAAAATATTTCATTACTCTTCGCCATTTATAGTGACTGACCCACAGTGGCTGCCTGCCGTACGTTTCAAAATTTGAGAAGTTAACCAGCAGTCAATCAGTGTACCGTGGTGTCAAGATTCTGAGACATTGGAACCGTGCAATTTGACCTTAAGTGTGCCTAAACTACTGTATAAATGACCACGACTGTGATTATGGCAGTGGGGGGCTGTTCGCTAGCTCGGCTAGGCTAGGAAACCTGGACACGGATCAGCCTTTCAATTGGAATTCCGTTGAAATGTTGTGGAGTTCGGATTTCGTTTCCAGATGTCTACTTGCAGCACAATCAGTACAAGGCTGAAAAACGACACAGACCTAGGATCGCTGAGAAAATCTTGAAGAACGGTTGGTTCTCTTTACAATTATTTATCCGTGTAACTCATCTTCAAGAGCTCCTACTTAATCGTAACGTCCAACAAGCCGTTGCATCCATGCTTTAAACGCCCTTGAGACAGGTGATGTCTATCAGCTGGATATCCGCGAGTCCACGGTCTGTCAGAATTGACTCAGCGAAGTCACTATTGTTGTTCAATTTCCAATTATGAATCATGGATTCTGACAACAGTACTCTCCATGTACATGACTCCGCTCCGAGTATGCGAACGCTAATCATAGTTACTACAAGTGGAAAAAGTTATTACTAATTCACGTGGTCAATGCTTACTAAAATTGCCTAGGCGATGATACCGTTCGTTGAGCCTGTCACTTGTGATCTTCTAGGTCTAGAAGATTATCCTTGACCATATGACGCCGTTCCCCCTCTCGGAACTGTGGTAATTTTATTGCGTATTGCACTTTTAATATGAGATACAGTTATATATGAAGTGTGGTTTAAACACGGTAGACTGGGCTTGTAACAATTGAATTAATCGATAGTCTGTCTTGCTTCATTTTTCAGGTTGGAAGCATATATAATACCGTAAGGAAAATTCTATTTAGTGCTAGATAATTTGAGTAAACTCAGCGGATTGGTTCACAAAACAGTCCGCTTGTTGCAAATTTGCAACATACCACGATTCATCTTATCTGAACTCACCAAACCCCGTTACGTAACTGCACTAATTTTGCGATTCGCGCCACCATTTTTAAACGCCATGTTAAAAGTCTGGCAACATTTAAACCAGAATTTCAGTAACTAAAATAGATATCGATCTTACTTACTTTAACGCTTGCTCACACACTTATAGCCGTACGGAACAACAAATTTTACAATCTAGATGATGAAATATTAAAACCTCATAAATTAGGCTGAGTTAAAAAATCACTGGTTGGTATTCCCATTTGTACCTCCGTTATCTGTTACGACAGATTCTCCCCTTGTTAATCCCAGCACATATTTACTTGTGTTCTATTTGAGATATTCTACACTTGAGATATTCTACACCGTAATTATCAAATCATAGATGAAAGTGTTCGACAAACTTTGTCATAGAAGCAGTTTCACAAACTACTGTTCATAAGTAAAAGGACTGCGATTTTTTTTCGAATAGATTATTTATTTGTACTGATAAGAACTTAGTTTTTGCAAAAACATTTAATTATAAGGTACTCATTGTTCGAAGCCTGCTATTTTTAAAAACTTCTGAAATAAACTCCTACAATAAAGAAAGATTTATCTGTTTAGGGTGATCTTTATTCGGAAGTAGGTTATGTTGCTCTAGAGTAGATTGTGGCCTATTTGTCCAGGGCTTTTAATTGAGATGTATGACAAATGTGACCGATTGATTGGTTTTATTATGGGGTAAGAGGTTAAAGTTCAGTTTCTGTCAATCTTGTGGACATTTCGCAATCATCCTATTCCGGAAGGAAGTGGGCACTGTTGACAGACGCTAGTCCCGGTGTGAAAGATGTTTGTCAGTTTCTCTTTGGCTCTGATCTGAGCTGTTGTTTGGGCTAGACTACTTATGGAATGATCACTTCTGTGGCGTATATGCCCTGATGACGAAGAGAATACAACAGTGCAGATCGTCCAGCCGAACTAATCGCATCTTTGTAGTCGTGGTATGCAGACAGTTTTGACCATATTCAACGATGCTATTTACGCCTGTCGAAGTCGGTCCATCCTTGAAGTCTTTGACTGGTCTTACTGTTGCTCATAAAATGTCTGCTTTTTCTGCTACTCGTAATCTGCAGTACAGGTGAACGAATGAACATGACAGAATGATGACATCGTTTCTGAATCATGTTATGGGTTAGAAAATGATTATGTTTCAGTCTTTTACACTGCTCAATTTGGTTGGCAGTTTACTAAAAATAGCTTGTTGTTGTATAAGCATTTCTAGCTCCGATTTGTTAGAGATATTCAGTTTCTCCTGTACATTGTCGCGCTCTGTCACAATACATCCTTACCTTAACTCGTTCTCCTTGTACGAAATCATGTTGATTTTCCCTCCATAGATTATGTAACAGATACTGGATCTTACCAGAAACTGCGTCAAACGTTTATGATATCATGACGTATTTTAAACATTTGGTTGACTGGTCATTAAAATGTGAACCGTTTAATCCCAAAATATATCTGTCTCATCGAAATGTACCGAATGTAACCCAATTCACGTTTATTAAAAACCATAGAAAGCCCTGACTAGGTAATAGTTATGGTGAATAAATCGATGCCTCTGATCGCTGTCTTAAAAAGCATCAATATTTATAAAACAAGAGTACTTATATATGTATAACAAGTATCGATTACCCAATCTTTATCCAACTTTAAATTAATACATTCAGCTGTGTTCCAAACACTGTAATTACCTCAAAAACCTCAGAAAGAAGCATGTACCATACTTGAACCTCTTATACCTTCTAGTGAGTGAAATCAAAATATGAGAACGTAATAAGTATGCCAACTACTCTAAAGATGTCTCCATATTTTCGTGGACTTGGCGGTTGGTGTGACTGTTTCAATAACTCGTTGGTAGGTTGGAATGAGTAACTGGATTGTTCAACTTTCATGCGACAGCTATTCCTAATCGATTTATTAAAGTTTAGTGTAAAGTGCAACAGAATGACAGTGCTTTGACCCTCTGATTTCATAATGATATAGACAGAATGTAGGAATCAAGTTTACGTCAACTTAGACACGTCCTATCTCTATCCTTCGTACAGCCTGTCACTCGTGCAACAAATCTGTGTGCATCATTATAATAAAATTACTTCGAACTACCGTGTTTCTCTAAGACAGGCAATATGAACATTTTGAAGCGTGACAACTTTCGAAACGATTCAGTACACCTGGTGGTCACATTATTATTATTAGTAGTATTCACTACTTGATTCAGTACAGATGAGAAGGTGCCAATCGCACAAAGTCGAACAACCTAACGGACTGGACTACTTAAGGATCTTTGCCGTAATGATATTAACAACTGTCACCGAGGCTGCACAAACATGTTTGTCAACCGGTTGAGGTTGCTTTTGCATATTCGAAAAAATTTATTGCGAACGAGGTGAATTCTGACAAACCAGTCAAATTACTAATTTCCAGTTGTTCACCGAAGATCTACAGTATAACAGGATAATTCAATAATCACTTATTACTCGATTAGAAACCTCCGAAATCACTGATTCCTGGGAAGATCTGTCCAAATTGATAGAACCCTGTCGCATCACCATCAGATGGTTTCTCGAAGAAAAGAATTACACACAGTATATAGTTAACACTAAGAAAACTAATTAAAATTGCAAACGCCCAACATGGTCTGACATCCACAGAATGTTGCTTAGCCAACGATGCATGTAGGATGAGATTGTGATAATCAGAAGTGGACAAAGTTTGTCCGTCTTGAAGACAGTCTAGTGAACTTTGTCGTTGTCTACACAGTTTCCTCACTACACATCCCTAATGGTACCGATACACAGTTGGTCAGAAGCGAACACTCTATGAATATGTCGAGTGTGGAAGGGCCAGGTCTGGCAGTCACACAGTGAGATGGCTCTTAGAAAGGCATTGTATACTGTGCCATGCTGAAGTCAGAGATGTGCCTTGGTACTTGACAATATAGCATCGAAAAAAGGAAGTTACAAATACACTAAAGTGTATGAAAGAAAGCCACAATTGGTTTGCAACATCAGATTATCTACACAAATATTCACATACGTGAGCCCTGTGTTTATAGTTTCTATACACAACCCGTTCCAATTGGTCCAAGTGAGGTAACGTACTAGCATTCGTGATACCACAGAGCTTTGGGAAATAACCCTTAAGAACAAAGATAGGTTAGAGTAAACGAATGAATAATGGATGCGTGTACAATAGCGACATGACAGTTTAAAGGTGAAATTTTTCGAAGAATGATTCACGATGAAGCAAAAAGATGGAAGTATGCAGAGACTAAAACACTTGCTTCTCAATGAGGATTATGGTCACACCGATAGGAGTTCAACATGATGGTTTGATAGTTTAAATTTCCATTCGTTAGCTAGTTTGAACAAGTCACACAGAATCAAGTAGCAATTATTTCATCAAACGTTTAATGTCGGCTGCATCGAAATGTGTAGTTTATGGAGATAAAAGGTTTACCGTTAAAAAAAGAAGAATTTCAAATTGACCACCATTTACATTCGATTCCAGTCCTGGTAATCAGATAAGGCCTTCGGCCAGTCAAAACTTGTAACTGATCCATTTCCAACCGAAAGGACTGTGATCAAATATGGATGGTGCTCAATTCGAAATAATCTAAATTCGCGAAATTCATTTCAAATGAAGGACTGTAAATCGAAGTAGCCGTTATATTCGTGCGTACTTACAATATTTATCTTGTCAGGCTGACGACTAATGTTTAGTTAGTTCAAGGCTAGCTTCACCGCAGTAGAGTGGAATATCTGGAGATGTGATTATCGTGAATTCATTTTAGATCACGATCGTTTACTATAGGTGGTAGGCTTAAAGTGGTTAGTTAAGAAGTACGACATATTGTTGTACCAATCACAAGGCGTTCTCCAGATGTTTGAGTAGCATAGAGTTCATCTGCAGTTTCGTCAAATTAGTCAGGCCGTAGTCACGCCGTTCCAGTTGTTAGTCCATTAAGCACATCTCGTTGTGGTATGGAAACGACTGACATTAAACCTTGGATTATTATAGCTAACCTGACAGCATTGTTAGTTTCTGAGTCTAATAGCCGAAAAGCATATTAGCCCGTACAGTCAATCCATATA
>LUCH01000560.1:113844-150559 GCA_013368495.1 Paragonimus heterotremus
AGGTGGGTCACGCGTTAAAACAAGCCAGCTGCAAGCGGAGCCGTGACGACCAATAAGAAAGCCAAGGCGTCAGCACCAATTGTAATTTTTCATTTTACTGATGCATGTTGTCTACGAAATAATTAATGGAAACTCAATAAACCGAGATTTGTTTTGTGCCACAAGGACTGTTTTTGATTTCGTTTCGGGAGGTACCGACCTTTTGACAGCACCGTCTCTCGATGTAAACACACTTTATCCCCAGGTTTCAAGGAGGCCCTAAGCACCTTTCTGTTATAATACCCATTCTGATTTCGGTGAGCACTCCACAGATGTATTCTCACCATCTGATGTGTCAGCTGTGAGGTGGTGACTAGTTTACAAGCGTAATCTGCTACTGTGGGTTGCAGTTGGCTGACCGAAAGAAGACAGATATTGGAGGGTGGTGGAATTTCCCTACCATTACACAGAACGGGGAACGTCTGTTCGGTGGACGCATGAATAGAGCTTCCGTAAGTAAGCACAAACCTCAGGATTGCCACATCCCAATCAAATAGGTTGTCGTCCACAAAGGCTTTCAACAATTGTAGCAGTGATCGACTAGCTCCCTTACCCTGCCCGTTGCTTTGTGGATGGTAGGCGGTCGTTCGGGTTTGGTCAGTTCTCAAGACTCGGCACAACTACTGCAACAAAGTAAATTCTAACTTAGACCCCGATCAAGGTGCTGAAAATAATCTTTATGAAAGATCCTCCGGAAGGTGAAGAAATAAGCCCAAGATAATCCTGAAGACGTCAGTTCGAAGTTTCTCCTTTGTAAATAAAATTTCACTGGATCGAAACCCGTCTGAATAGCACGACGAATTCACTTCAATAAAGTTGTTGCAAAATATACTGGCACTCCGCATCCACTTTCCTCTTCAACGTCTATATTACTAGCAGAAATTGGGAAACGTACACCCTTTAATTACCATGAATAATCAACGTGGCTTCTGATGGCTTTTGTTAACCAGTTTGGCATTTGGTTTGTGGACTTGTCGAGATGAGGTTGAAGACAATAAATATGCGAATCGTGTAGTGTTCTCAATTGTATTATTCCCGAAGAGTAGTCAGCAAACGGTTGATTAGTTATAGATGGTTTTTAATAGCGTAAATTTGGGCCGTAGACAGACAGTCTCATGGAAATCAGACATCCACGAGTCCGTCTGTCTCCGGTCTTGAGCAATTAGCACTGATACTATAAATTCATCGAATGCTATATGTCGTTTATTACACAGAACAAAGTCCGTTACCTTGCTACGTGATGACCTCAACTTGGCAGGACCTCAAACGGGAAGTCGTGTTAATAATCTCGACAGTTCTTGTTATTTATAGACTTCCCCATAACTTCGATTATCGAGACCCCCAAGGGCAGGGTGAAAGTGTCATAGCTATCAGTCTGAGGTCGTTGGTTCGACTGTCAAGAGCGCGTGGTGCCAACCAGATCTAACAAAGTCTAAACACTTGTATACCAGTTGCCTAATGGATATAAGGATCAAAGGGAAACCATAGAATGGGTCCACCTAGTCTGATTGGAATGAAGAACATCGCCTGAATAAGACATGATATTTTACTACCGGTGTATTTCCCATGTGGAAGATTGTACCGCAAATAGAGTAGACAGCAAGAAAGATAGAGGGCTCTGTAGGTGTATTTAATCGTTTTCAACTCAGTCCCCCATCTTGCAGGATAACCGTAGAAGTCCCAATGGAAACATGCACATTGTGATCCCAAAGAAGAGAGGAACTCAGAGAACAGTGAAGGGGCATGCCAAACTATTCCCGGAATTGGGAAGTTACAGTAACCTATATTTAATCCGCCATCTTAATGCTTCGATGGGGCTAAGTTAATTCACTGTGAGTCTTATAAAGAGCTGTACCATAAGTACGGTGAGGTTTCAATAAGCCAACCAATGATGTGCGTCGCGAATCTAGTTCCTTGCTTTTTGGTTCGTATGCTCAGTATCCCCAGCCTCACGTTAACGCGATTCAGAGGTCGTAACGAAAAGACGGTCAGTTTGTAAGCAAACTTTATTTAATGACTTACCTACTGAGGTGGACGTGAAAGAATCTTTAGTATATATACCATGTTATATGTAACGTGGGTGTTCGTTTTTAGCCCCATGTCATCAATGGAATATAAACCAGTGTCATTGATACCTCAAAAACCTACGAGCAAAACGTATGTACTATTATGACGACATCTTATAGCAATATGCTTTCTTTGTTACTTTGGTAACTAAAATGAATCCAATGAAGAAGAAAATTCTCAAATATTATACGACATTCGGGCATGCGTGTACCATAAAATTGCAGTCACACACATACTTTACTAATAATTTCTCCATCAGTAAGTCTACATTGTGTAAAATTCAAACCGGAATAACAACCACTAACAGAAAACAGTTGGCTGAATGTTGTTCCAATAATCTTTGAGTGTTAAAGAGTGACCACAACCAAAGTGAACGGCAACCCTAAGTTGTCAAGTCGAAGATTTGATCCAAAGCTAAACGGTCACGTACAAGCCTAGCGCCTCCGGGGTTGGATATATACTGTCATATAGACAATAGATCAGTTACTCAATTGCAGTGGAATAGAGATGAACGCATTATCATGTAACCGAGTCCCATGTGACTTCCGCTCTCGAACTGCCCACGCCATTCTACAATGGTCTGAAATGACCAGGTTAGAAAAAGAGAGGGTTGAATGGTCAAACAGACGCTTGCACACATGAGAAGGCTTTGTCAAGATGTAATAGATACAGCGGTGCTATCACGTGCTGCCCAAGAAGATTGGAACATCGCGCAAGCCAAACAGAAGATGAGCACAAAGGTTCACATGGACACTAAAACGCAATGCACTGCAAAAGCTATTGGAGAATTCTTCCAACGAGATTTCTTAGTCTATCGCCAAATCTGAGCAGCATTAAAAAGATGAAGTGACCGTAATAATATTGTTGTCAGGTTTGAAGTGAATGCACAAGATCATGAACAAATGAAATTAAATCAACTAGTAACGAGCAAGAATAAACCATCAGAAAAGCACGTAACGAATCATAGATTGATGAACTAATGTTTCGTGAAAATAAACAATTCGCACAGACCGCATTCATATATGGCACAGCTGCACGGTGTTTGCATTTGAATGGAAAATCAGTTAACCAAATGAAAGCAAGTCCGCATTAGAAACCTCAGCTGGAGTCACCAATTTTCGTGAACCGTAACATTCACTGGACAATGTTCCATAGCCAACTGAACCTCTTAGAGTTAAACAATCACGTCTCGGGATTTTTCAAGCACCTCATAGATAAACACTGTTCAAAATGTTGATTGTTTGATTGTTCACATTAGGTTGGAATTACTGTCAGTCGGTGAGGAATCATTGTTAAACTGGTTGTCATAACAGAGTAAAATTTGCACACCGCTAATACAGGTCAAAGCTTGAGGGGTGACAGACCAAACGGAATTACTGAGGTCCAGTCGATCACTAGAATGTCTAGTATATTCACCTTGGAAAGATTACTACGTCTGTTACTGAGGCATGATTTTTTCACGAACGGTAAGAACATTCCGGTTGTCAAAATATCACCCGTTCTATTCGATCTTGGTTTCAGTTTGCTGCTAAGACTGAAGCATGTGGCAGAATTGGGTGACGTTCTCGAATGCTTCGGATTACGTCGTCCAGCACATCATCAATAATTTGAACGTACATCTCCGATTATGGAACTTTTTTCACGATGCAGAAAGGCTTCCCCCGACCTTTGAAACGGCTAGTTGATAAACATTCTGAAAACGGTTGGATCGATCGTCAGTAACGTGTGTGCTTTATTGCTAAGCTTTGAAGATTCACCAACGAACAGCAGTTGGTGTCATATGCAAATATATACACTTCGATGACGCAGGTCTAAACTCCACGGGTGACACACAAATCGAACTGCATATGTCTAAACGATCACCAGAAAATGGATCAACAAATTCTGAGCACAACCCCATTTTCACAGTGAGGCTCACCTATGGATAGATGACGTACATGTCTTACCAAAGCCGTACTTCATGTGGTAGGTTACCATGCTCCAGACCACCGGATTGGAGAGACAAACGAACACATGCAAACTACTGTACCTGTAACCAAAAAACAAATTTATACTTGCTGTTCTACGAACTTTCAGACACAGTAGTACAAACTAATCACAACAGCCTGTTATTTAATCGTAATGGGGCACCGGTTACCTCACAAAACCACAATGTCCGACTAATCGATAGTTTCCAGCTTACGGTAGCACGCGCCATTCTGCAGCAAGAACTGCAAACAGGTTTACCAGTTTTCATTACTTCACCTTAAATCACGACGACGACAATTATCAACAACAACAGCAACGCGGTTTAATAAACTACAGTGTAGAGCACATTCGACAGGACATTACCATTCAGCTCGAGACAAATGACGACCGATAAACCAAAAACGGGTCACTCTGAAACAAGGCCAGAAATGCCAGGTTCATTCGTAAGTGGCCGATTTCGCGGGCACCACAAGACTAACTCGAACAATAGAGGTAGACAATAACTCACTGCACATCATTGTGGATAATTTAACAGGCAATCCCTGTGCATGTTGGTACAACGCCTGAAAAACACTCAGCTACGCACGTTTTAATTACAATTGACACGTGTTGCGGAATAGATTGTTTCAGGAAGGATTGTCTTAACAATTAGATTGCCATAAGCAAGCATAGACACGACGCCGACAACTCACCCCGTAAATATTTCGGATAACTGCTCTGTATCTGTGCTCCATCAGGATGGTACGTATTCAACAAAGCTCAGAGAGACTCAACCCATCTAGCGGATCACAACAAAATAGTCAGGCAAGTCGGTTGTTTATTACCCGTACTGGTCCAAGGATCGATATCCACAACGGATTACGGGCTAAAGTTTGACTCCACAGTCGATTCTTTCGAACAAGAAAACAGACGAGGGAGACTGACCCACATAACAAATTCCCACCGTGGCGCCCATTACGGTGTGTGCAACAAAACCAGACGATGGAAATTGTAATCGTTTATGCTGGGCGGCAAATTAACCTGAATCACTGTGGCAAAACTTCCAATTTGATCGAAAATGGAGGGAAATGTACAAGAAAACAAACCGAAAACGTGACAGACTGCGAACGTACTTTGTTTGTTTACAAAAGTGCCATGATCACACGACCTGAACAAGGGTTTGAAGAAGGGTTAGTCAGAACAGGAAACATAAAACATGGAAACAAAGGAAATCTGATCTGAAGGAGAGAAGCGGAGAAAGGGGGGGAGAGACAAATAAGGCGTCACAACGATCGTACAAACAAACCAGCCTGTTCGCATTTCACCAAGCAGGAAGCCAGAAAATATGAACCGAATTTATGGGATCAGAGTATGATTAGGCAAATTGTTCACACCCCTTTATATCTGACCGTATGCGGCTGGATCGTGGGTCACTTAGTTCGGTAAGGGAAGTTGGATTAAGAAAAGCAGTGTATCGGACAACATCGGAAATAAAAAGATTTTAAGCATGAATGAGGGTGGGATAGGTAACAAAAACGATCGAGAAAAAGCCAATCGACTCCAGAAGCACCAGAATACTTGCAGAAAAAGTAAACCTAATAGCAACTCTCCCCTCGTGCAATCTGTATCAAACCAACAGCAATAGGGTAAACGATCGTTTTACGGACGAAGCTTTGGCCATAAGTAAAGGATAGTGTTTGTTCAAGCTTGGATTACAGAAGAAATATATGTACACCATATAATCCACGAGAAATCGAAACAAACATACATAAGCAGCCTACAGTGAGTGTGAGAAAGGATGGCCGGTGTTCAATCAAAAGAGACTAGCTTGGCTGGCAATCACACAAAGCTGGTAGGGTAGTCGTTTAAAAAAAAACGCAACCAACACGATGTAATTATAAACTGGCGGAACTACAAAATAAAACAGTGGAATCCGTTCGGCCGGATCAAACAACAAGGGGACCGGATAAGAGAACCCACGTCCACTTAGAGAATTGGTTAGTCGGTGGGCAAATTGGGAAGCAGGATGTTTTCTGGGAAGGGAGAGAAGAAAAAATCAGCTAGGAAACTGATGTAGGATCGGCCGTCGACTTAATGATTCATGAGACCGACTCTTCAACCGGAAGTTCCGATTCTGCCATCGTAACACGTGAACACACCTCTTTTCCATTGACCGCTGCAAACGAATATGGCATCTGTGAGCAATTAAAAAAACCGTTGCCATTCACTGCCAGATCATCCATTCGTGAGTGCGGATCGACTGTGTCCGACTGGTACGTATGAAACCCGTTGAACAGCTCTGGTTGCTGCTGTCCAGAAAACAGAGTAATTGGTACAAGATGTTGTGACACTGGAGGGAACGGAAGGAACAAGGCACCGTGAGACCGTAAACCGGGGTCTTGTACCGATAAGGTATTTAAGTCCAATTGTGCAGAATCACCTGCATTGGCTAAATAGTACATTCCGCTAGAGTCCAGACTGCCTGTCTGACAATCGCTGCTGGTTCCCTGTAGAGTAGACAAAGTGGTTGTGTTTGGTGTAGGCTTGTTCAAGTTGGTAGACCACAAGCCCATCAAATGTGGATGAATTCCATTTTGATGATGTGGAACGCAATAAGTCTCACCAGCCGCTCTAAATTTCGTCCCTTCCAGGTCATTGTACGAGGGTGGTCTGCAATTTGTTAGGCCGTTATAAGAAGGATGACCTGGGCTAGGAGGAATGCTACTGTTCGTGCTGAATAGAGAAGCGCTGGCATACTCGGGCATTGAACCATCCGCTTGAAGGAACAAAGACACCAAAACAAAACAATAGTTAATTAGAATGAAACTACACTGGCCTAGAGAAAAGTGAACCTGAGCATCCACACGCATGTGTGTATGTAGTTTGTATTGTATTACATGCTGAATGGGTCAGCTAATTGAATAGATATTCAAATCTCCTGGGATCAATCCAATCCGAGTTACATGGAAATGAGTCCAACCTCTGATACGCTAGACTAAACAAATTGTTCCGATCTGCGTTCACAGTTGTTTAGCAATGTACCTGCTCACTCCTACATGAGTCACTAGGTTCGTGAGTTTGTTGCTTATCCAAGTTCCGCTTACTCAAACGCAGACAACAACAACAACAACAACAACAACAACAACAACAACAACAACAACAACAACAACAACGGAGATAGGTGGTTGACTAATTCAATTGAGTGGATAAACCTCACTAGGTTTATATCCTGATAAATGAACCATACCAGTCTGTTTGGATTAGCACAGCATTAGGGTTGATCAATCAAAAACTGAACATACGACGTTGACAATAATGAAAACGATTGTATCTGCCAACAGACCGTTCCCAATACACAACAAAGGGGGGATGCAGCACAAGTTAACGGGAATGGGTCTTAAATTTCTCTTTGTACATATGAGCAGGCTAGCATGCGATCAAAATGGAGTATTTCAAAACCACCACCTAAGTCCACGATGGCTATGGAGATATATGTCAGACTGTCATACCTCTAAACAATAAACTGAACGTCACGTACTGTCGAGTCAGAATTGGAACAGCGTTATCCCCTATCATTTTGCTGTCAATTATAAAACACTGTTCCACTGATTGTCTCATTCCAACAAGCTAAGCGTGTACGTAACGCGTTCTTTACCGAACTGAAGATCGCAGGTTCTAATCCACACAAACTGTACACAGTTCACTGCACCCAAAACGCAGCTTAACGCTGAGGTAAAAAGTAAGAACAAATGAGAGCCCATCAGAAAGAGAGCGATGGTCCACTAGATTCACACACACACACAGCAAAAAAGTTTGTCCAGCATAACTCTCTCCAACAATGTCCATGAGTGCATGTGCGCACTAACTAATATTCGGATAAACATAAAAACTGGACGGCCAACACGTAGTCTCTGTTCCGCTAGGTTTCGACCCAGATCACATTAGTCAACGTTCATAATGAGCATCCTGATGCCACATATTCACACAGCAACGCACTTCCTCCTACACAGTTCCGTGGTCGGTCTAGTCATTCGCTACAAGATAATTTTGACTCTGATCTGTGGATGTGGTTCAGAGAAGGAGGTAATAACAGGCATGCTGGATTATCACCATGCCTAACTGCTGTAAACTAGAGTTACAGTCGAATCATTAGTAACAAAGTAGCCTACAAACGGTAAGGAAGCGAGTTCGAACCGCGGTAAATTCGAACACCCTGAATGAAAAATTAGCTTTGCGTAACCATACTGATTCCCCTAGAAATTACCCTTTAAAAAAAGCCGATTTTGTCAGACATGAAATGAGCTAACGTGGGGGTAACTTCTTTTTCTCTGAAGAAACAAGTCTCTCGGAACCATACATGAAGTACATTATTATGGGCTACAAAAAATCCAGTCATTTTCATTAAAAAAAGAACAGTATGGTGGCCTCGTTAAATCAAGTCCAGCTTGTTCATACACTGGCCGCAGAGCGTATCGCTAACGTGCATCAAGAAGTTTTGGCACTCAACAATTTGATCTACGCTAGCCAACAAATGGACGTTCTTTAGTAAGAACCTTTCACAAACGTTAATGAAATATTCACAATTGCACTGGCTCAGCCACAGTGTACATCATGGTTTCTCTGCATAACAACAAATAATGCATGATGTAACGTCGGCTGACGGGTCCAAACTACTTGGTTACATTGATGCTTATTATCTCATCCACAGAGGACGGCTACACAATCGTCACAACAAGCTGTAAGCGAGGGTCACGCTACAGTACATTTCGCTTTAGACGGCCCGCATTATTGTAAGGCTATGAAGAACAGCCTTGGTGAGATTGTATCGTTAACTAAGACCACGTGTATATTTTGATAGGTCCCACAAACCGGAACTGTTTCGTCTTCTCTGTTTGATATTTACATCGATCGAGTTCCACTACAAAGAAACACAGTTGCGCAATCCACCACAATCTCCGTTGCCAAATGGGTTGTGCTCAAACATAGAGATAATTATCCAACTAAGACGAGGTTCATCAATGCAACGAGATTAAAAAAGAGAATTGTACCGATAGCTTAATCTATACACGGCAATTCACCAAACGAAAATAAGACATACCGCCAATCGGGAGAATTAAACCCGATTCCGGTGAGAACGCGGAGGAACAATGTGCTGGGAGCGACGCCGTAGTCACGTAAGGCGTCATTGGAGATGTTCCCGTCAGGAGGGTGCCAACGGATACACAATCAATGAAAGCCCGATGTGGATGTGGATGAGTTGAATCTGGCGACGCGGAGGGTGGCGGAAGTGGTGGTAAAGGTTGGTCTGGTGGAGGAGGGCAAAACGTCAGTTTGTTGACTGCATTGTTTGTGGTAGTAATTGCTGATACAGTGCTTGGAGAGAGGGCCAAATTGTATAAACCACATGGTGGTATAGAAACAAATGGTGTCGGGTAGGAATGGAACGCTGCTGAAGTATCGGGTACACCCCGCCGAGCCAAGGTGAGCCCGCCCAGCGAGCTGAAGTTCGACCCAGGGTTGGAACTCTGTTGAAGTAACTGAAGCGCCAAAAGACCATCTGGAAAGCAAAATATGATATACGAGGTAATCCTTGATAGCAAAAAGGCCTAAGTAGTCTGTGAGTAGCTTGTGAGAAGGCTCCTCACAGGATTAACATCAAGCCTATCCAAATAAGTGGCAATGATACCGAAACCAAGAGCTACAGAAATCGGATAAACTTACATTAGTCCGTTGAAAGATAAAGGTTCTACAGTGCATCAGAATGAGGGAAGGCATAAGCTTTGTTGACTTAAGGGGTTAGTATGTGTGTCCTATCCAATATGAGGAGTTGCGCTGTCCATAGAGGTCGTATCACACAAAAGCCATCGAGTAACCGCTATTCAATTCATGCGAAAGGAAATATCACTGTTACCTTTGCAGATCTCGCGAGTGAAATGCTCAACTGAAATTTCCAGGACAGCTGAAGATGACAGTTCTCTAACAATCACTCTAGTTAATGAAACGTGATCCAATTCACAACCGGCGCTGCGCAAAATCCAGTCAGTGAGGATGCGTACGTTTTTAACCTAGATGTACTCTTTCAATTGTTGTGCTCGTCATTCAGACAACTGAAATTCCAGTGTCTCCCTCAACTGAGAAAACTCTTATTGTTGTACTCGCGGTAGGTCTGGAAATAATTTCTTTCACCACGTCTTGATGCAGTTTTTTTCTCCCGATCACTGGTTTTCAGACTGAGACTTTGGGGGCATGTTAGGGGATCTGTTAACCATCGACACATGCCGGATTAGACGTTTTTTTCACTCAGGTCGCTCACCTAAGAATAGTTCTGTATCTTCTTATTTTCTTGTTTTGATATTTGCATTCCAGTCGATACGGCGGAACTAATAGTAATAAATGATAATGACTAATCTTCAGTACTATTCTAATTCAGACGGGAACAAAAACTCAGCATCCATCCATCCATCCATCCATTGAGTCGCAGACAGAATAACACGGTTTTATAAAAAAAACGTTTGAGCGCCGCTAACTCCAAGTAGTTCTGCAAGTAAGCAGAGGACCCAGTTTTGCGTTTTCTCACTGCTATTGACTTAACAATGTTTTGATAATTTAAAAAAAATAATAACTGCCTGCAAAAAACATCGTGTTCGATGCATCGACGTACCTGTGGGGAAAAAAATGAACATCTCAATTTAAAACTTGAATACTCAGACTCGCCTATTCTACTGTAAGATCAATGAAAAACTGAACAGCATCAGTGTACTCGCTTAGCAAATACATCCAAAATAATCACAACATAACATACGGTGTTCTTATTGTGGTGCTTGCTCGTGTGTCTGGTGTTTTATCAGTCGCCACACAGCAACTAAGACGCCCAGGTAGTCAAAAGCCACCGAAACAGAACAGAGATACGTATTTGCTTCCTTTTTATGTATGTGTCGTGGTCGGTCATCGAATCTGGTCAGTCAGGTGCCCAATATGTGAACACCGTCAGCAGTGGTGAGGATGTGGCTATGTGAACGAGGTGCATGATGAAAATAAGTGCGGTTGTGAATCAGAGCAGTGTTCATGTGTACACAGAGGCTGACAAAAAGATGGGTTAGACACAAACTGCACCGTTTGCTGAGCCAGCCTGGTCGTGACGGTGTGGCTTTTTGGTGCCCTTCAGCCACCCGTCCCCTCTGGGCCTTGGCAACCACTCACTCAAATCTCGTGAAACGTTAGTCGACGTGTGTGTGTGTGTGTGTGTATGCAATCACGGTGAGACGGGAACGACAAAACGGCCACGGTTCCACCATCCATAAGAGAAGGCCAGAAAGGTGTGGGGAGTGTGAGCTACCCGTGACCTCGAAAGGCGACTGATCAATGTGAGCAAGCAAAAACGGCAAACAGAATATATCACGGGTTGGTGTAGTCATGGTCAGCACCTGCAACGACCACCCACCGGTGACGGTATGACCTTGGTACAGACATGACCCGTTAGTTGAGGATCAAACAATCTAGCACAGACAACACCAAAACGACATTGCCTGTTTGATAACCCGCATGAGAAGAGAGGATGGTGTGCAGATTGATCTGGGAAGGCCACATCTGAGGCTACCAAACATATGATTCGCATCTTCCCGTGAATTGACTGGTATCAGAAAACAAGTGCCCACAAGTGCTGACTCATGCGTGCGTGATTGGTTGACCAAAACAACTGTACAGCAATGCTGTCGACAAATGGTCTTGACAACAGTGGAAACAGACCACGCATTACTTCGCTGAAGCGCACCACACCAATGGAAGTAAAGGTCAAGTTACAATAGCCAAGTAGTTAACATCAACCAGTACAGCCACTAGTCACAACACAGCAAATGCTGCGGGAGATTGCAGTTGGACTGAAGCAGTAGTAGTATGGTTTCCTTCAGTGACATACTTATTACGAAGTCATGCTAACCTACAGCGAAACAAAACGTGCATTCTGAATTATCGTCTTGGCCGAAACTGTCCTCAATTATTCAATTCACTGGGTAGGCAATAGTCGGATTAACAAATGTTGATCAATTATAGGAAATAGAATCTTAGGGATGAGCTCCCAGTACAGTGCACGATCGACTCACAAGCAATTCGACCTACACGATGAACGCCAAACCTGCATGCCTGATAAAGCCTGTAAAACGCTTGAACTGTTTAAAGGTTTATGTTGTCCCTTGGACATTTCCAAACTGAAAATACACTCTGAAATGTAGGTAGTCACTTTGAGACTGTGGATTGATTTGCGTCCCTGGGGAGCATCACTACGGTAACTGGCACAACAGATGATGAAGTATTCATGAGATGAACGAAGACAACTTCGGCTGTCACTATCTACGACACCAAGAGGACGTTCTATTCAAAAGTCGAGTAACATTCCTCTCCATCTCCAGTTAATTCGGTGTATGGTGTAATTCACGGCTTTTCTGAGATCACGAAAAGTGATATGGCGAACTGCTGCATGAGAAATGTTCGATTCGCCTAATTCTTTTTGAAGAACTATTGGATTGTCAACTATATCTGTTAATTCATCACCTGCCATGGATAGTGGCTTGCTTGACAGGGAGTTTCCCATCAATGTGTGTATGTGCATGTACACATAATCAGGCAGAGTGGCTTTCACTTAAACGCTATGGCGAAATTCAACCGACAGTATTGGTTCGATAACTATTAAATAGCCAATTTTAGTTGAGTTCGCAAAACAACTTCTATGAAATGCGTCGTTCAAAAGTCTCATTAACACGGAGCTGCGGTAAGGAGGGAGACAATTAGCGTAAAGCAAGAGTAGTTAACAAATACGAAGTTCTGCATTCTCGACATCTGACCGTAGTGACGCAAACTGAAGACTTCATTCGTTAGTCAAGGAGATTAGATGTCAATAATATGACCAATAACAATGTGCTCACTAGCGATCTGCGATCAATATTGAAAACAGCACCGGGGATACGCGATAATCGTATTCATGTACAAATTTCTTTCGTTAATGAGCCGTCTAAATCACCGGATTTGGAAGACAAAATGACTCCTATTAACTTGTCAGAACTCATAATTCGACAATACTTGGCGTTCCTTCAGAATGACCAGGAACACAAGAAGTCAGCGCATACCTAGCGACAGGGTGCATCCCGTCTATTGGTAACAACTGTCTCATTATCAAACAGATGAAAAATCAGAGGCTAAATTTTGATGGGACAGAAAAATAGAAGAATACAAATGTGAAGTATTTTCGCCACTACCCCAGGACTTCCTTTCCAGTATCTGCATGCTGACGTCCTCGTTGACCGTGTACATATCATATGTTTTTGGAATCGAATATATGTCATTACTTGATCAACATAGCGGTTGTCAGGTCGCCTAGTCAACGATTTGGGTGTGATTAAGCCACATATGACCGGTATTTCATTTTGAACTTGTTCTGTCCAGGTCGTGTTACGAGAATGCAAATTTATTGATTTGGAAAGGAGGAAGACCGGCTTTTTAGCAGATACAAGCGATCATTTGAGAAATTGTCGGTGTTCAGGGATGTTGCCATACTCTATTTGAAAAAGCCAAAATATGTCATACGCACGAATCGAAGACCAGGACGAACAAACTAACCAAGGTGAGTTGCACGATAAATATTAGTTCCCATTACAACAGATAGTGTTTCTAAGCTCAAATTGATTCTGGAACTCAAGTGATTCACAATAAATGTGCAGCGGAAACAAAACAATAAAGCCATTTCACTGAATCAACGGCAGGCACACACGAACGCTTACTGCTGCTCGCTATTCATGTACCCTGGACACATGAACGACAGTGAGGTTATTCCAATAATGAGAAGAAAACGAATATAGAGGCACGAAAACAGTATCGACATGACCTTCGGAAAGAGGGGGGTTGTACTTCAGCCTGTGCACTTATGGTAGGTATTTGTTGATCGCAAAGAGAGCATTTCAGTCTTTGGAGAAAGTGGGCTGGCTGTGTTACACGGTCATCAAAACACCAATTGTTACATTTGGGCGATGAAACACTTTGGGTTGCTCATTGTTTCATTAGGCTACACAGAAATTGTGATTGTACACGAAGACATCACATCAGGTCATGGGTTACACATGACGAGGGCTGAACCTGTCTGAACACTAAAACATTGGTCTTTGCAAACTGGTCACCTGGCACACTCGTTACACTATGTGAGCATCATCTAAGTTGGCTACATGAATTTGTCACAGCCATCTGTCATACTTTTTTTTGCACGACTAAATCTCCACAAACGCTATTCAAGCAAAATTCGGCCACACTTTCCAAAAGTGTTTTCTCTTTGATTGCAAAATAAAGTCGCCGTCGACTTGTTGGCAAGGAGGATATTACTAACATAGATTACTAACACGGGATACATGCGTGTACTTAGCATCGGCCCGGTATTCAGTGATGGATGTTTCGTGCATCACACGGCAACCAGACAGAAGACGTCGGTGAAATGTTGCTTCTTCAGCAAAAGAGGAGAACTGCACAAAAGCTGTCGTGTTTATTTCTCCAAGACACTCGTCAACGTGCATCCAGATTCCACATAAGCGGTTGTCCAAATAGTAACCGTGAATAACAGTGCACAAAATAACTGTGTTGAAAGATGAATAATTTTTCGATCTACTACATGTCGTACAACAAGGAAGTGAAACAACTTATCAGTGTGGTGAAGTAATGAATACTGACGGTTCGTGACAGTTGAACCAACCCGGGTAAACAAGACCGATTTCGCATATATAATTCCTTCTCGGACAAACAAATCCTTATACCATCAACTGCATACAACAACAGCTGCCTCAAACAACCGAATATGCGTATATATAAAGGCGTGTATTCCAATTGTCCCCATCACAGACACACAATCACATAGAAAATCGTGCGGCAGCCGAGGTTGGCAGGATCAGATAATATGTATTAGTAAAGAAGGGAAAACTCCCCCAATTTTGTGTGCATGTACGCGCGTATGTGTGTATGTGGTCTTGAAACTAATCCTTAAGGGGCTGGCCGACATGTCAAATCAAAAGAGCCGCGAGATGAGGCATGCATAAATCAACTGCATGCGTTGGTTGATGAAATCAGGCCTGCAGAGCACGGAAAGGCAAGCAAGTGTTCCAGACAGAAGAATAGACGGAATGAGATATTGTTTTACATGGGTGCATATGATGGGAACATTCTGTTTCTGCATGTTTGTGTGTGATTGTAGACGGATAGAAGAGGGGTGAGTAGATGCAAATTGAGTTGGGACTAATTCGTTATTCCGTTCTGTCATCAGACACACTGAAAGTAAGTAATCAATTGACTCATCCATGCGTGCTCCAACCAACTATCAACTCACCAGACCACCCTCTCGTTCCGCTTTAGCAGGCCACCCGGTCTGGGCGGGACAAACAATTGCCCTCAACACAACTTACTCCTACCCCACCGATCTTCCTCAACGCTTACCCTCAAGCAAGGATATCTTAGTGGTGGTGCACTTGGTCTCCGATAAGCATGACAAAATCGACCACAGTTTTGACTGGTTAACTGACCAAAACTTGAGGTCATCATTCACTCGAGGGTTGAACAGTGCAGGCCCACGGGAATCATGTACACAAGGGAACCTTTCACTTCTGCAGCACTGGGGAAAAAACAGTTAGCGACATGGGGAAAAACAACATAGGCTGGTAAATATATTAACCAGCATGATGCTGCTCAGAGAAAAAAATAACTCATATGTCTACGTCATAGAAACCTAGAAGAGCAGATTAAAATTGAAGAGAGAAGCAAACTGATAGACAAGCTAATGTTCACCTCCTTAGAACCCCCAATTGTATGGCTACAGATTCCTAAAAGTCTAAAGGTGGTCGGTGCAATATTTGAAGAAAAAAAAATCGCATGAATGTGTAATAAGAGACCGTTCAAATCCATCAAGTGATAACGATCAGTTTACCAAAAGTTCCGTGGCTTAGTGCTAACTGGTTTGACAACAGAATGAGATAGGAAACATAGTAAGCTATTCCTGTGACTGACGATCACTACAGTACTCTCCATACCGGCCTCCAAGTTGCTCATAATCACTGTGTAGAAATTTCCTGATATTAACGCCTAGTCCTGCGGTACGTGATTAGTTTCATTCATAATTAATCTTTTGAAGGGGAGTGGAGCCGACAAGCATTCGATTACTCAGCAATTTCTTGTGATTATGTAATCAGGGCAGTGAGCAATATATACGACTGATCCTGAACACGAATGCAACGATCAGACTCAAAATAGTCAAACATTAATCACTATAGTCCATAGTCATCAGTCATAACACGTCATATGTGCAGAAAACGCGTAAACACCAGCATATGTAAATAAATTGCCCATGAAACGTAACACGTATTTAACATTTTAGTCTTTCGGATGAATGCAGTGAAGCTCAACAGAACCCAAGTACACTGGACTAGTGGAACGGAGTGAGGAGTTCCGGACAAACGTACAGTATTACAACTTGCTCATAACGCTGTGTTATTCTCAATCCATTTATCCATAGCTGTACTCCTTGTTCCCTACAACAAACACGTCCATGTGTGTTACGGTAAGTAGAAAACGCGTCTTCAGGCTCCACACAAACAAGACGTTTGTTGCCATGCCGTCTACAGGATCAAATGTGAGGTGAGTATTGGTAGATTGCCGAGAACTACGCGGAAGCCGTCGAAATAATTAGGAGTTGAATCGACAAACGTGTGATCAATAGTCGGGGGTCGTTGCCACTGAGAGTTAAGTCGCTTTAGTGCCCATAGTGGGTACTGTATGTTTGTCAGGCTCTGATATACATATAACATTGACTGGGAAAACGAAGTTAAACTGGCCCAGTGAAACACGTAAGCTGCATATAACCCAGTATTAGCATTCTGCGTACTCACAAACAAACAGAATAAGACAGATAGTATTGTTTCAACTAACGTGTGAAAAGATGACGAAGACTAGTTCATTTGGTTGGATATGCTATTTTAAAGTGCATGGGTCGAAAGAAGAGGATCCCTTGAGTAGTTCGTACATATCGGTTCATATCAGATTTACACAAGCAAACTAAAAGCAAGCGTAATGTGAACACGGTAAGGAAGTGTGAAAAACAACGAGAATTCAACAATGAAGAGATGAAGGATTGAAATAAAGAGTGAATTACTGATCGACCTCAGTAAAGTGTATTACCAAGTCCATTACCACCTGTTTCTGCGTACACAAAAGTGGTTTCAAAAGGTGTATGGAAAAGTTTAAGGCGTGATCGTCTACAGTCGAACAGACAACACGGAAAGATTTCAAGTGATCTCCCGTGCGACTAGATTCGACCAAATGTTCTGTGACGTTGGTCTTAGTCGCTCCGGTCTTGGTAAACACTGCCTTCTAACGATCCGAGAATGTACATATTGAACTAACAAAGCCAATAAAAGCTTCTAACACGAATACACTTTCCATTTTGAAAAAAATCTCCAAATATGCAAAACATAAGCGAAACCCAGATTATAAAAACAAACCTATTTATTCAGAAACGGTCAGTGAGGGGAGATCAAAAGAAGCCCAACCCTGCTATACAAAATGACGGGAATCAATACAGCAAACTTGGTCGATTGTTGAGCTGAGAAGAAATCGTACATGTGGGTAGCACACGCGATCTACCAGAGGGCCAACTGAGAAAGATAAGAACATTGTCAAAAAGCTTGAGGAGTCTAAATGAAACAGCTGAACGAAACATTATCGACTGGCCCAAAGTCGGAGCGATAGCAACCACTGTTTGCTCGGCCGCATTGTATATTGGGATGAGAAATCGCAAATCGATCGGCTAATGCCTGTGAAATGCGTGAGGTCAATATATGTAAAGTCGATTACCATCACCACGAACAAATTCGAATTGGCGGGTAACCAAGTACAAGATAGCTCAACATCCTTCCAATGATAAAAGATAAGCTTACAGCAAAGAGAAAGGAGACTGAGCGATAAGTACCATATCGAACGATAATCATTCGTACCGTAGCGTTAGGAAAACTGCCTTTCCCGCAACCTGTTGCACCGAAACGAAGAGACAATAAAAGGGCAGTAAGATTTGTGGGCTAGATACTCTGTCAGACAGCTTAAACCTGGACAGGAGCGGTCGTCGAAGGAGCCAGAGTCTGGTTTCACATCCCCAGGACTGGTAAGCTCTATTGTTACTGCTGAGTTAACCTCATTCTCACAAGTCTATGACATCTAGTTGACACTCGAACTGACTGTTAATGTTGAAGCGTTGATAATAGATCACAATAATCACACAGCTTTTAGATGTGTCTGAAAAGTTTAGCCGGATTGATAGCACGAAGAATAGAGCCAGAGGCTCGGTTACTATCTAGAAAACCGCAGAGACCACATAACATTGAGTCTATCCGTAAGAACGAGAATCCATAAACTTGGCCAATAGTGAGGAATGAGTCTACCGTACAATAAGCTGGTGGATATTAATAACCGGTATATAGTCGGAAAGTCTTACTATCTGCTACCACGATGTCTGTAACCAGTAGACAAGAGTCAGACCCATGCAATATGCGTTTTGGTAACCGGATTCTGGTTGAGACGGATCAAGAGTACATACAATATTCGACTCTAACAGCCAGCTTTGCAAATCATCAAAACTGCAAATGACCCATCATGTCACACTGAACAACATCGTGCAGATCAATGCATCATTTATGAGGCCTGGTAAGAACCCAAATGATATTCCTTGTTTGCTTATGTAGCAGGAAAGCAGCAAAACAAGCCATGGTGTGCGCACGTATGTATGCGTATATGCCAAAAACAAATTAGGTGTAGCCGACCTAATCTGAACAGACCGGATATATGTGTACAAGTTATGGATCAATGCACAACTCATCATCACCACCCTTTAAACGGAGCAAAAGAGGGAAAAAAGAAGGAAGGAGAAAAAAACACGCAAAAGTCGCTTGACTTTAGTCCCCACCCGACTAAATGTTTTGCACAAGAGCTTGAACGAACACCGAAGCAATGTGTAACTGGCCATTCACGGCCGTTTGCTCGCCTCCAAAACAACAAAGATAACAACAGCCTGAATGGTGACCACGCAAATCACCAACTAATCGTTCGAACAGGAGCGTGAAGGGGAATTACAACGGCTGGAGGACTGACTACAAAGGCGTTGAAAACGACCGTCAAACAACTGGTGAATCGACACAATGATGCGAATACAATATGTAAGTGACGACATTAAATTTTAAAAAATCCGAAGAGTAAACAGAAATTCATTCTATTTCGTCTAATAAGGACGTTTCAGTTGAGGTGAACTGATAATATTTTGAGCAGAAAAATTGTGGAGTTACAAACACTTATTAATTGTCACCAGTTAAACGTACAAAAACAACAGTAACGTTAGGGTGAATAATCAGCACTGATAACACGTTGGGCATTTACCGTCATGTGATACTCTCAGTCTATCTACAGTTAGACAAATTGATCGTGGCACTCGAAGCTAGAACCTCTGACCAGTGTTGCTGTCATGACAGCCTAGACGAAATCTGGATGACCAATTACGGAAAAGAGCGAAAACAAATGGAGACTAAAACAGAGACAATGTACACACCACCAAGTAGACGACCTGGTCTGGTGTTTACTTGTAACTGAGTCAGCTTGTGAAGTAGTTTGCTTTGCAATGCCGTCAGTCCATCTAGCGACCTACGTGGTCAACACTGGCTACGCTGTTACGACAATGGAGTCAAAACCGTCGCCTTCATGAACAGTATGGTGAATGCTTAAAATTGCGAGAGTTACATAGAGTGAACGCCGCGTAATTTCCCAGCAAGAGAATTCATAACCTGCACAGATCGCCTGTTTCGTCATCGTGTCCTGGTGGTCAAGATGATTTCGAGTGAAATTTGTTATGACCTTGAACTTCATGTGGGTAGTTAAACAATCCTTCAAATACGCAACTATTAATGGTTCCAATGGTTAACATGAGTGCTTCAAATACATCGAAATTAAAACCAGAGATACCGTCTTTTAGAACAACCTTAACGCGTGTTCTATTTAGACTTTTGCCGCTTTTCAATGAATTAACTAATGCAACCCTTTGAAGCCTAGACAACACTTGTTACAATACCACATGATCGCTGAAGTGTACAGATTGACACACGACCGCGGAAAACGTCGAATTCACTGTGCTGGCATGATTTTCATTATGGGGCGCAGGCCTGTAGCTTGACTATATTCCACTTCCATGAGCTTGCTCTAAACGGAACTTGCAAGAACTGTGCCGAGACAATCTAGAAATGAGGACTGACCGTTGTTGTTCGCCAACTGACAATACATTGTCCTGATTTGCTCATCTGAGACATGCAAATTCTCGTTGTCAGTAGACAATACACTCTCCTGTTACAGTCTGGTGAAACAATGGACTTTAACTTAACTCAGTCAGTCGATCACAACGGCACGTTAGGTGTGGTGCTATGCCATGAAAATAAGTGACTCCCTACCAGACGAACGAGGTTTTAAAGTAGGCAGACGTGAGCGCGGAAAGGAGCAGTAAACAGAGGAACAAATATGGCACAAGTGTGGTGTCGACAAAAGCGGACACGTGCCGGTAACAGGCCGTGGTCAGAAACAGTAACCATGCAGGGCTAACCACAGATGAGTACACTTTTTGTTTATATATATATATATATATATATATATATATATATATATATACTGTGAGAGAACCAGTTATGATTTCAGTCGAGAAAAGATGCTCCAGGAAAGGTTCTGACCGACTGACCAACGAGGTCGTGGAAATATCAGTTACATGAAGTCCGTAATTACTCTGTTGTATTGACTAGTTGGTTAAGAGATTTTCATTTAAAACTTAGTTAAATGAATATCAGCTGAAAGTGGGGTAGAGGAAAACCAAAGTTGGTCCTGTTTTCGGCAGTAAGCTAGCTAGTGTCCAGCCATCTACCACTTCACTAAGGAACCATTTTGTTTGACAACAGGGCTGACAATGGATGTCTGATTGTCTCTAAAGCTTGAAAATAGCAATAAATTCCTCATTGGTTCCGAATCCCCACAAACACCGAGCCAGAGATGAAACGGCACAAATAAAATCAATACCGATCACTTCTGTGTTGTTCCTCAATTTACCTACACACACTCATCCCGAAAATACAGAAAGGAACGTCAATCCGGCATACCGACAAATGACAAATCATTTCGACACTCAGGTGAATATGTATATTTGACTAGGATCTATTGAGCGTCTGTCACATGGTAGCACGCATATGCATGAACGCACCATTCCACCTCTAAGCTTATTGAAGTGCATCTACCCAGGGAACGCTAGCCCTGAGAACCTCTGTCTCATGATACAAAGATATATGTGCACTTTACGCGTGTCTATCTCCTACTTTTTCTGCCAGATAGGAGGCTGATGAATCGGAAATTGTGTAGCAGTTTCAGTGGACATTAGATTGCTTTCCGATCCTCTGATGTTCTACCAAATCAAAGGGATATCGGAATGCGCTAGAGGTGAAATCACTCGAATGTGCACAGTACGTAGTACACTGTCGAGCGAAGTTCATCGGGTCAATGAGTTGAGAGCACTACATGCCCAAGTAAAAAAACACTGGGTTCCCTCTGAAACATCACAAGAGAACAGAATATACGCTGTTATATGTTAACATTTCACCTGTCTGCAGTCGCAACACAAGCTACACACAGAACAAGAAATACCAAAATAAACTAATGATGACATGACCACCATGTTCACAACAATGAGCTGATTAAATCAACCGCAAAAAGGATATATTTGTCATTGCAATTCGAAGGGGGCCCCATCTGACGAACACTCACTAACAAAAATTAAAGTTTGCCATAGCTCGTATGTAGGCGGCCGCGTATTTGCGTTTGGTTCAATTTTCCAAAGATCACCTCAACCTAGTCGCGAACGCAGTCTGCCATGTTGCCTATCAGTCCAGTTTCAATTGAACTGACACTTACAGAGAGAGAACAAATCTCAGTGGGTGACAGAACGTATCCCAAAATGCTTGAGACAAGCCTAACTTATGGAACCAGTCGCTCGAAACCTCACGTCGACAATCACTAAACACTTTACAACAACAGGTGATGAAGTTGACCAAATTAACTCATACAGAACAATGTTAAGTAATCGGAACCCAAAGTAAATGGTCATCAGCAAACCTATGCTTATCCGAACTCACCCGTGTGTATTGTGTGGACAAAAGCGGTTGTTGATTCTGGCCAGAATCAACGAACTTACGTTCGGATCACCCCAACTGAAACTGGTAGTTGGACGGCAAAGGGACAGCTGGGGGGTCGAACCACGGAACTGTCGCACTCAACGAATCGATGCTACCGCCCAACTACCCGTCCACGACCTGCCGTGTGCCCAATGCCAATCTTAACTGATCCCTTTAACCATAACCCACTGGTCAAACTATCATACTGTAGGTCCTACTCCTGTATTGATTATATTAATTACTGTCCGAACGTTTTCTTACATTATTACACGTAACCAACCCTGCTCCGACACTATGAACTTCCCCTTTGAACTCGCTCTTTGTTTGTTTTGTACCGCCGCACTGAACTGTTTACGCTGCCGTGTTATTGGTTGATATTTGTTGACTATTAAATTCCTTGCACAGAGTTCACTTGGTTGTAAGTTGTATAATTTGCTAACCGTTGCTTATTTATGTACAGAACCAGTTTTATCCGAGTAAACCTTCAATATTCCATCTTGTTCTGCCCTGAATCAAGAGGTTTACAACCGCATCGATAGACTGCGTATAGCCGTGAATCCTGATAGATTCTACAGTGGTTAAAGCAACCCATCGAGTTGATTTGGTTCTGATTGCACGATAGGTTATGCGGATGTAAGCATATTCACTCACCGCATGCCGCACTGTCGGCTGTTTTTAATTAGTACATCTTAACTTTTCGACTAACGAGAATAGAGGGAATGTTAACAAATCACAATGCATTCTTCCCTCTCTGATGACATTCAATTCGTTCTGCTGAGGTCAGGGTAATTCAGAAGTCATTCCTGTTGTCAGTACAAAACGAGCTTGATAATAGGCTGTCCACATGCGACGCAAACAATTACAATGAGTTTGCTGAAAACTGTCTTCGTACGTATGCATAATGCCAAGCTCTGACATCATTTATCACGTATGACAAGTACACTCACCGTGATCTAAGCCGGGCGCGTATTGCTTGTAGCTGGGCGGAGCAGTCGAATCCGTCATCGAATGCGCAAAACAGGGCGAGCCCAGATTATGGAATGGTGTAGCGGTCAATAACGGGTCACTGGTTTTCGTATTATGATGGTCAACAGACTTTAACAATCCGGTTGTGTGTCCGAACGTGGTGCCACCACCTGGTGCAGTAGCGGTAGTTTTGAGTTGATTGTACGGAAATGAATTCGAAAACAGGGAGGTCAACACAGAATCTGACATGACCAAACCGGCAGGGTTGGATGTGGGCATAAATGCACCGGAAACAACAGAGGGTTGGAAGAATGCTGTGCTGTTTGCATTGGACTGTTGATTATGTGAGTTGGCCAACAAAAGTTGATTTTGTTGCTGTTGCTGTTTGGCACTATCCGTTTGCTGTAACTGACCTTTTCGTAATTTTTTAAGTCGTCGACGACGATGCTGTCGAACGCGATATACCATGAATGCAAACAGGCTAGCAAAGACCACAGAGCCAAGGCAACAGCACAGGATAGCAATAATGTACGGTGTATTCGACGAACGTGTTTTGAGTGAGGGGCTGACAGAAACATCTCCCATCAGCTGTTCAGACTGGCCAATATCTTGTGTATGTGCTAAAAGAACGAAGGACAATTGGAGATGACAGAATAATGACGGACAGAGAAAATGGCTTCAGGGAGCAAGAAATATGCACAGAATCGAAGCGTTACACAAACAGATCAAAACGTGGTCCATAGAAGAACAGTTTATAATGTTCCTAGATTACGGTGTGTTCGAACTAAACACGTGGGTGTCCAAAATATTCTTTAGCAATCATTTACCTCAGCCGCTTTCAATTCCAGTTGCAACGTTAAAAGTATCAAAATAGCACGATAACTTCTGGCCCACTAAGTTTCGTAAACGTCTCAATACATCAATAATCCGAAGTCCAGATTTATCCAGTAGCTCATCATCTCGCTTTTCCACCCGACATGATGTGTACCTAAATATATGGACGTACATTAACAGAGGATGCTAAATTGTTAATGTTTCACGTGATAGACCCATACAGGGATCTAGGCCGATCTGGCATGTTAAGGCCCAAAAGCGTATGACCTAACCAAAAAACAACAGATATCAGAACGTCCACTCAAGGCGACTTTTCCAATGATGATGACGACCAACCCCAGTATTAAATGACAGTCATAGTCCAATTGGGAGTGTGCTTTTAGACGAAACACAGTAAATCCAAACATATCAGCTATTTCAAAATACTGAAGAAAACCAATGAATGGACTGATTTCGGATAAGCGTACAGACTCCTGGTTACCTGGTTAGTCAAAATTTGAAACTAATTATCTCAGTTTAATGGGATAAGATAAACTTGGAGCGAACAACGTGTACATGATGACAGCTGTGAACGCAATTTCACTGAACATAACACGGCGCTAAAACACCGTGACGGCGAGTTTTGCATATGAAAATGAGAGGGAAATTATGCGGAATATGAGGTTGTATTAGGAGTTTCACTAGGAAGCATCAATCAACATAGCCGTCAGTGTCGTTCAAAAGGTTGTACACTATAGGCAAAAGATTCGCCCACATACCAATCAATTTCTCTAGTCCGATTGTTCCTTAACACAAACAACAGATCACCGATTTGACTGGGGTTTGAAACTACTCTAAACAATGATAGGAGCCATGGAACACATACCGTGTCCTCGTTGAGACAAAGCAGAGCTGGCAATGCGTGATGAGCTCTCATCGGAATTCGTATTCACGTTCATTCTGTTCGAACCACTGACCTCGTTTTGCCATATCTCCATTTGGTCTCCATCGGGTAAATCTAGGTCGGGTAACTTGTGGACTGGATCAGAAGATTTCTCAACAGGTAGACTCGTCGCGTTCGGCAAAGGAACTGAGGAATGAAAGATCAAAAGACTCAGTGAGAACGGATTTACGGACGCTTCGTGCAAACCAGATTAGTTGCACACACCCTAACTGATGCATCCATCGCATCAGGGAGATGATTAGGAACAGATCGATGACGGTCTCAACGAGTAGAGCTCTGTTACCTGATTACCCGTACACAATGAGAGGGCTATGTTTCAGAATGTTCAAACTGAAAAACATTAAATGCACAGATCGGAAGGATGCCCGTAAAAATTTCACACAGCTTGATACAAAATGATATAAATTACTCATCAAAATCTGAAGGAATTCGCCTCAACAGTATGTTTATCCCAAGCTTTATTCTTGGTCTAATACTTACAGGCAAAGTTTTTGTCAATTTTAGACATGCAAACTTCACTATCGGGGGATAAATTATTGTTGAACACACTGTAACGTCTCAGGCGGAAACGGATCAAGTAAAACTCTATCTTTTATCCCAGTCATCGTCAAACAAAACAGATGATTTGCGTTTAAATTAAATAGTTGAAGGATATATAGTATTCGAATCAGGATAATCAGGGCCAGAATGAATCAGTCTTGTGTTCGGGATGCGTGAACGATGAACAAAGCATGGAATAATGGGATATCCACCCACAAAACATTCCGAACAGCATCAAAGAATGATGGCGCCACAACGAACGGAACAAAGACCAACATGTGACTCATCCAGAATCTATAATATCACATCCGGTGTGTTTGAAATGAAAACTGGCGAATGAAACAGGGAACCATATAACAGCATACACAGAGGCAGTCCGTGTTTCCAGATACAATTTGTTGAGAAATATGTATCCGGCATGTTGACTTTCAGACATTCGAACTCAACGTGATGGAAAGCTTAAAACAGTTACGCAGCGGGGGTAATTGTGAGTTGAAGTGATGATGGAAAACAGTGTGAGTTAATGTCCGCACCTCATTCTGTTAGGTGTTAGTCATTTTGATATTCCCATGCCTAATCTAACGAATGTGAAAAATCACACAGGAAAACGCCTAATGATTCAAACTTTTCAGAGAGGCAAATTATAATACTCGGAATCCGGGACTTCAAATAGCCCTAGAAATCGTACTCGAATTGAAACCTCCCACGCAAGTAATTAGGAGAAGACCTCGTACTGGTTGCAGTAAGCAGTTCGTATCCATGAGACAAGAAGCCGAATGTACGGATGTACAACAGTATTAAAGAAATCATGGTCACTCACCGACTGACCGTGCTAACACATACAGTCACAAACTGTACGTCGATTGATGCAACAGAGAACAAAGAAATCAGTGAATAACGGAAGACGTAACATTGAGGCTGTTTGTCCAATCCTGATGTAATATCTTTAACGCGACGTTTGGATTGGCCTCGTGTTACATCTTCTATTGTGTCGGGGTATGGATGAGTGGTGAATCAAGTGGATTTTCATCACAGAAATGTAGACCGAAAAATGAGGGGGGAAAACGGAATCATGTCGAAAACAAACCGAAGTTTGGAGTGGAGTTGTCTTCGACTGAATTTGGGCACCAGCACAGACCACAGACAACGAAGTGTTCCGTCGGCTTCTGATGGACCAGGAACGACACAACGTACTTTATATAACTGAGTATGTCGTGAACACCATTTGCACTAGATAATTGTACACGCACATGAACAAACCTGCGAAACACACGATCGCCTTGGATAGAAACTGAACTATCGGGATCTAAACCTGCGGCCTCTGTGTTCCACGTCGACATCCCTACTGCATGCGCCAGTTCTCGTTGAAGGTTACGGTGATCAAATCACGAACTGATAGCAACTGAAAATGACTGCTTGTTGTCGTGACCAGTGATAACAATGGCAACATGGACTGAACCGTGTCAACTCTATCACAATGAAGGCTAAAGAATCATCATAGCCACGTAATGAACTGTCAATAAACTAGACACAGAAGTTGCCGGTAAACACTACGACAGATCACAAGATGTCAGTATGCACTGGTTACGACCATGACAAATCGAAGTTACATTAGTTTTGCTGTCTGACAATAGTTACTCCCGAGTACACTGCACTCTGACTAAGCTAATCTTGCTTGAGTTCATCAGACAGAGTAGGTTGAAGGTGATCAACATCGGTAAGTGAGAATATTTGTACTGAGAAGATTACGGTAAGTCGTGTGATTTGCCTACAATCCTCTTCAGGTTATTAAGATCATACAGAATCAACATGGAAACGTGATTATCATTACAAGTAACTTACTCTCGAGCCAACCACATGGTAGTAGTGATCACGGTGAGAAAACTGGACAATGCATCGATCCCGTTGGAACTTGGACCATCAGAGCAAAACTAGCCACAAGTGATTCCATAATGCAACAAACAATAACACCCTAAATGAGGTCAACACCATCAAAGTAGTAGATGGGCAAGTAAACTAGACTGTAACAGAAAGTACACTATCTAATCGTTGACGCGATAGTAAGTCCTGAATGTGTGCCTCCATGGTAGTCAAAAAACGACCTGCATCTTTTGGAATAGGACAGGCACACATTAGCCTGACACCAGCGCATACGAGGAACATTCAGACATGATGCGGATTTCAAATGAAATGGTGTGTGTTCTAGTCAGTGAGTGCAAGATTACTGAGAGTACGGAAGACATCGCGTGCACGCATAGATAGTTGCAGTGACAGATGACATGGTTGACGTGTAAGTGCACGTGGCAGTCCGGGTGGGTGAACACGCGCGTCTCTGTACGACCTGGCAGAGACAACTGTCGCGGCAGACGCAGCTACAACAACAAGTTCATGCACGTCTGAACGACCACCTCGTTCCTGTTGTCTCTAATACCGTTTACATTTTGATTTTCTTTGGCAAGTGTTTACCTGTCACAGATGACAATCGAGAACATGGGCTTTACGAAGAACACAACAATTTCTTGACAAATTCGTCATTCGGACGTCGTAAAGGAACAAAACGAGTTGACAGGTGCGTCGAAGTCGTGCAACTTAGACTCCATCGTTATACGACAAAACAGGAAAGAGATGAAGGTGGATCCGTCATCAAAAACAACAAATATTACCCACAGAAAACTAGGTGCGTGGAGATATGATGCTCTTGTTGTGGGTTCGAGTTCAGCCTAGGTTCAAGTCTTTTACAACTGAGTCTCTTCGAAACAATTAACTGTATTAGTGGATCTACCCTTTTTAACAAAGGTCACCAATGTGCGGACAGACGGTACAGATAAAGACTGCTTTCAAAAGGACTCGGGGTAATCAGCGATCACCGCTGTGCCGCTCTGAACCTTGGTTGCAGCGAGAACACACACGCAAACACGGAAACAAGAGGCAACTGCCGTTCATGGAGAGGGGGCACTTGTCAGTGACGCCTAATTAATTCGCAAATAGCAGCGCCGGATTCACTCTATGTCAAACCAAAACTGGCGACGAGGCATGTGGCTCACATGCCAGGTCTTCCGGACTGCGCGATGCATACAGTTTGTTAAGTTCAGATTAGACCGTATTTAACGCCCCATAAACTGAGTAATGACAATTAGAGGAAAGAGGGTGAGAGAGACAGATATTTGTAAGAACATGTGCATTCACAAACTTGCATTCACCAGCTCCGTAAACCCCACCCAAACAACATGCGTTAAGCATTGGGCACAATGAGGGTGAATTTAGTCAGTCTGTGGAAAATGATAAACTACATGGATGACAAGATGGTAGAGAACCGCTCAGTCAGTGTAGAATCAAAGGCGCCATTGCAGAACAAACAAGAACTTCATGACATTCGCCTTTATTTCCAAGTAGAGGGAAACAAGTCGCAAATGTTTACCATATAGGGAAGGATAACGCATTCCTACTCCTATCTCTTTCGTTGCACACATGAACGTTTTAGTAATCGGCAGATGAATGAATGGCTTAAAACGGGGCATGACAAGTTGAATGGGCAATAGGTTTTGTTTATAGAAACGAGTAGAAGATAACTTTGAAAACAGTACGACACTATGACGTTCTAATAACAGTCCGCGTTGGTCCATCGTGCACCAAAAGTACGAGTGTCAGATAAACATAGATCAAGTTGGGCAGCAGACGAGAAAGACTCACGAATTTGTATCCTCAAAGTTTAAGCGTAATGTTAGGGCGTTCATTTCTTAACGTCCAAAATCCGCCTCCGTCTTCGAGAAAAAAGACGATTGACTTTGTCCTAGTTAGCTGACCTGCTCAGACCGGCCGAGAGGTTACCTTGACTAGTTTTTACCTGTCTGACTTTTTATTCCGCTGTGCCCATTAGTGACCCTAACTATCTTTTCCGGTAAATGTTCTTCTCTTTTTATGATTCGGGAATGTTCATATGGCCAATGCGCACCCTATAAGTATTTTGCTCATGTCGCCTTTGTCGCACATGTTTTGGGGCGAAACAAAGCTGTTTTTTTAACGCGTCTTTTGGCTTGTCTTGAGAGCGAATACGGGGACAGTCGCAGTACTATTCGGGACAGAAATTTTCGCGTTAATTATTACCGGGACGAGAATCCGAATTCTGTGGAGTGAATTACGATAGAAAGGACGAACCAGCGTACCGTTTAGGAGGGTTTACAACACATAGTAGATAAACACCACTCGGTAACTAATGCCCTGCGACATCTGTTGCCGCCAAAATATATATGAACATGACAAACCGTAAGCAATCGTATCTCTCAGACTTATCTTGTCACGTAGCCAATTTCACTAAAAAGTCCTGTTCAAAAAGTACAGACGTGTGGTATGCAGCGCTCAGCTCACACGGATTCCAAAGGCAAATGCAATCTGAATCTCACTGCTCTTGCTCAGAACTGCTGAACTAGCTGGCTCACTGTGAATAACAAATAACCGACTTTGTAGGTATCGTTCACATGATCGTTGATGAGTACCCGCCATTCATCCGGGGAACAGTTACCGCAAGCAACCTCTATTGGTTCACTCAGCACAATCCCAACGAACTCGGTATGCTGAATTACAAACACGAAAACAACCCGTGAACAGTTTGAGTATGGAAGGCGCAGTGGCGAGTCACGAAGGTTGATGGATAGCCTAAGTACTCTCACAACATGATGCAACTGCGTTTCAGTTCATGTGCTATTTACCATCTGATGAACTGGAAAGAATTAGTTGATATGCTATGAGTACACTATCGAGTCAGAAGGTCGAAATAACTTACAACAACGGTCAGTGAACACACAAACACAAATATGGTGTAATCAAGCCATAGCAAGCCCACAGGTTGCTTCAACCATTTGCGAGGTTCGAAACAGAATAGCATCGCTAATAGCCAGTGATTCTAGGTTCCCATTGCAAAAATAGCGGAATGGATCAAATTGAACGATAGCGTAATAGCTCAAATTAGTGACCCGTCATGAAAACCGGGCTGGTTTTGAGTAGGTGGTTCATCAGTTTGAACCATCAACTATTTTAACCGCTTCAATACGTGTTAGGTCACTTCTTGAGGCAGTCGTTGATCAGTTCTGTTTATGTAACCTAACCACAGTTGACTGAACAGTGCATATCGGATGACTGTTTTGAACAGTGATCGCAGTTAATAGCACCGAATTTTTGCTTGGTTCAATTTTTCGTAGTTCTTTCGTTCGTTTAAGTTACGGCGAGTAGAACGTACAGAAAATGACGGCGTTGTTCACCTGGCACATTTAGTTGCAGTGAGAAAAGTGTGTGCGGATGGCTGACTTGTTCGTTCTAATGAGAACAATGTTCGAATAGTGTTCGTTATGGTGGACAAAGAAAAATACAGTTGGGGACCCAACACTTTCACCATTTGCGTCATAATGAAGTTGGTTAAAACAGTGTCCTATTGTGTATTACAATTTACAGTTTGAAGTGCGTTTGTGCAAATTACGTTGTGCGTATTAGATTCAACTAACCTCAACAAAACTGTATCACCCCATCCGATAGCACTGGTTAGCCAGAACAATGGGATGGTTCACATGTATCTAGAACTAACCGCGGATTGTGAAATCTTCTGAGTTTTGTTAGTCGTGTGTCAATATGTCAGCTCAACATATATACCCATAGCCAGTCATCTCAGTTTACCAATCGGTAGTGAGCACTAGAAGAATCGTTTACTTAAACGATAATTCATTCGGACTACCGAAAGAACACATATAGGCGATAGGAGTCTTCAGTATACTTGTGTAGAAATAAAACAGTTGCGTTCTCGGCTCTTTATATTGAGTGATAATGGTTGTGCATTGAGTGTCAAAGTACCTAGGTAATGTTGATCGGCAAGCTTAACCTTCCTGACTTACACGAGTAGGTTTCTTAATCAACATCAAAACATAAGTGAGTTCGAGTCACACAAGAAAAAAGAGGTGCACATGCACACAAAATGTCCGAAGACTGTCAGCATCTTGTGGGTGTGAAACTCTGTGTAGTGGATGCTCAAAACAATTGTTACATGTGCTGGAAACGTGGCTCTTCAATGGGACAATCAATCGTCCGTGGTCCGAATGATGATGAGCAGGTCAACGAAAAACAGTAACAACGATAAACCAGTTTGCGGCCAGGCACAAATAAAATTTGTCTATTCAACGACCAAACACTGGCATCGTTTCCATCCCAACCCCGACCATCCATACCCCGCAGGACCGTTGTCTACTTCGATTGTATTTTACACTAGCCAGCTGATATCGACCTTGATTCCAGTCGACCTAAATTCGAGCCGGAGACGGTGGAAGTGATAAATCGCATTCCGAAGATAGACGACGGGATAGGGAGGGAGGGATGTGGACTACATACGATGTAGAGTGCAACTGTAGGTGTTGTGAGCGTCAAGGCTGTTGCTGGCACACGTATTCAGGCCCCACACACAAGATAAGGCCGTGAGGTAGATGAAGGAAAAAATGGGCACAATTAAGCAGCATTGGGCGACCGATATACAGGGATGGATAAACAGACAACACATCTTTGCATCACAGGGTGGAACAGAACAAACAGACCCTCAGAAGACCAGGTGGATGGATGTCAACCTCAAATGCACATTAGACGGAGGCCGGAAATTCAGAGTTTAGGAAGATTTAGGAAATCACTTGACTGGTGAACACCGATATACAAACCCAGGGAAGCATGGGCGTATATGTTGACATACGTTCAATTCTCGAAAAAATCCAAACCACTACGAGTTGTCAACCAATCTGGGAACTGCGTACGTATACAAAAATGAATACGTCGAAATGACCGGTTCTACATGGGCATAGACTGAAAACAATGAAGGTAACTCGTGACTCGCAATTTCCCACACAAACTGTATACGAAAATTTTGTCCTAGTTTATGGCCCCGCTGGTACATGAATCGTATCACCAAAGACGGCGTACAAGGATGTGAGTTACTAATATAAGAAAGGGATTTAACAATTGACGAAGTTTGCGATGCAATTCGGCGAACCGATTGGCCAAGGCTTACATGTTTTATACTTACTGCAACTCGCTGTAATCCACTCCCCAAACCCAGGAACATTAATCCTCACAGTCATCGTTTATTGCTAGTTGCAGTGACATAATGATCGGTTTGTGAATAATCAACTGAGAACCAGCAAGTTCCTACACAAACAGTGAAATTGACTGCATTTATTCGGCCACCAGGTGGTGAAACCAAGTAGCTGAAAAGTCAGTTTTTAGCACTTGCAACACTAAGTGTGTTTGATGTCAGGTAAAGCATACGATTACAAATTGACCAATATAATACATTAGTTGTTGAAATCAACACTGTTCGAATCCGGTAACATACGACTAATAGCCGATCCCTTTATGACCCAGCTGTTCCAAGCTCATTATTGGTGATGGAGATGAACTGTGGTTCATCAAACGAAATTACCAGAAATGCGATCCCAATAAAAAACAGCACCAACCTGCAACAGCACTTGCGTGTGTGAGCGACTCGTCTCAGAAGTAAGGTACACAAAAATTAATTTGCCGACTAAGCTGACTCATACACATTAGGACATGTTCTGTATACCGTCTCATCCAGTTTGGAAGTAAGAGGTGTTCACGTGACAAACAGTATCACACTACTAGGTTTAGTTTAGGACATCACGGGAAACACACTCGGATGAGCCGGTACCCGAACTTTCATAGTTTTGTATTGACTCGGTACAAGCTCGGTCTGATAAGACTCTTGTATTAACGCGCTGGAGACAAATCTGTTAAGAAGAAAAACTGGTCAGGGATGTTGATAACCACACTCAAAGAAAGCTGCTAGTTAGTGAGAAATTCGACGAATAAGTCAGTTGCTAAGATGGCTTCAACAGTTCCCAAAATGAACGTTTAGCGTAGTTTGCCTTGTATAGGTGATGACATTATCACTGTTTAAAACCCGTCTCATGGCAGGTTTTGGATGTACGTTCTATGTAGTCCAAGTGATTATACTGTTCATCACCCGAACATCAACTCCACCGTTGAAAACATCGTTACATCTAAATGCAAAATGTTATATCACCTGTGGATTCTCGTTTGAACGCCAAGACAATTATGCAAGCAGAACGGAGCAGTAATTATGTGATCAGTTAAATGAACACGCTCTAGTTGTGGTCGGTAAAATGCTCATGGATATCACGATGTCTCAGTCCGACCAGAATGTGACATGTCATCGATCGCTCAACATCTGTTGATATGTTGACCTCAACTAAATCCAAAAAAAGTATTTCGGGTGTTATACGACGAAAAATAGAAAGCTGCTTTGTTTCGCGGAATCGGTAGCAATTAACATAATTTGTTATTGCGCGCATACAAGCATTCTCTATTTGTTATCCATTAAGGGAAGTCTCGCAATAATCTATGCACCGGCTCAGCATGGCAACCCATTCGTATACGAACCAAGAAAATATTCAAGCAAGAAACGCGATTCTATGCAAATGAGAGAACTTGTTTAGATATGAACGAATAACGTCCAAGCATACGGTCAATCCGAGATAGTCCTGTTGTGAAGGCAACGGTTTCCCATGTTGTGGTCAAACACCTAAACATGAATAACATGATTATTTTCGCCTACGGTGATGAAATTTGGCAATACATAGTCTATATGGAGCTCTGCACCTCAAACGATTCCCAGACTGCAGAAGCAGCTAATGCACAAGCGTGCTGGTTGAATACAAACAAACGGAAGCGAGATGAGAAGCAACCGCACGACCATCGGGCAAAACATGAGCACATACGCAAGATGCAGAAACTCCACAAAGGTTGTTTGGCGGTGAGAGAGCGCGCAGCTAGCTGGACGTACAATGAGGCAACAGACGAAGATTTAGACAGATTAAATTATCTCGGTCGAGTAAGCGGAGACGGGGGAAGGTTGAGCTCACTGACCGAATTACTTGGGTACATCCTCTGGAGGTTCTGTAATTGTTCACCGATGATACAAGCGGACTTGTGTGACAGCTGAAGAATTTGCTGATTCACTTGTCTGACTTGTTTCACTTTAGAGACAGGGGAACGGGTTGGGAGGAGTGCCAACCACAGGGATGAATCAGTCGCTTGTTGGTTGCTATGAGCATAATTGACTCGAAGGTAGGAACGGTTTGGAGGAAAACAGCATGAGCACTATCATCACTCTGAGTGATTTAAAGAATCAACCGGGGACGTAGCAACTTCAAACGATTTGTCCAGTGATTCCCGAAATAACGGTGTGGTAGAAATACAATTTGATGAGCTGGATGGATTTCGAATGTTATGAAATCACCGGACGTCACAAACAAAACCATGCATAGCGAAATATGGCTACGTTTGCATATGAAAAATCTAATAGTAAGCCAATGGCACAGTGGTCGACACGACTATCTCATGAATGCATAGCATGAGTTCAAATCCAGGTCGTGGTGAAGACAAGTACAACTGAAGGATTCTAAGACAAACGCGGAATTTGAGTCTAGTGTTTCTTTTCGAAATGGGTTGAGTGAAAAACCTAACAGAATGCGGAAGTTGTGATTAACTGTGAGTGATGTCCAATTCATGTAATAAAAAAAAATATGGGATATAATCACATAAACGAATAAACGGATAACCGGATTACACATCTAACTTGATGGACGAACCATCACCAGCCAAAATGTCGAAATAAGGACGCTCATATGACTATTTGTTATTCCGTTTAGTGGCACAATATGAACATGGAAGAAGTCTTGGCTACTGCATAGTTGCTTACCTGACGTGAAGGTGACTTCGGACAGTACAATCCAATCATAGTCGAATAAAAGTGTAACTCGTACAAAACGCCCAATTCGGTGCCCCAACTCGATCGAAATCCACCGGGCTTGACGGTTCTGCGTGTCCCGCGGCACGTCAAGCAACACCGGTGTGGATCGCCGGTCAAAGTGCCGACCAGCGAGACTGAACTGAACCCATACGCGGCGGAAAAGCGCCACATAATTTAGCGAGTTGAGCGCGTGAATACGCAACTGGGAGAAGTTCCGAACTGCAATCAAAGTATCGAGGGTAGTAAAAAGAGAGATCTTATGATGGACAGCGTAATTATACACACACAGGCGTCCGTGAAACAGACTTGATAGAACACATGGTCCAGTTTAGCACAACTCTAAATAAACCACTTCAAGACAGATAAGTAAATAAACGTCGATGAAAACAGCTCCCTTCCTGGTAGTTCGAGCATTGGTACCATCCCTCAGCATTGTGTAGATAATCGAAAAGAAAATCAGTGGTGTGTTAATGCGAAGGCATTTACGACAACGAAATTTGATCGCTCACAGTCTGTTTCGTGCAGAACGCCACGGAACACCACTATAAACCCAAACGCATTCACACGATAAGTGCTCAGGTTCCGATGGGTTGATTGCTGTTTCCACATCCGTTTGTTTACCCATAAAGGTCACCCCCCTGAAAACAGCGCCCACCTGTGCAGTCCTGCTATCGTTCAGGAAAATCTGTCAACCGACTCACGTGCCGCTCACCACGCTCTCAACAGCCCGGTCAGTCGCACTGAGCACGATCTCGGTCATCTAGGCTTGAGATACACAACCCAACCGCTTACTCAGCCGTCACCATAGCCAGACTAGTCAAACATGCATACAATGATACGCCTATCAGATTTGAGAATACATGTTTGCATAGCTTATCTGCCAAAAGGATACGCATACAAATACACGAAGTGTGAAACATGAGTGGGTGCGTAAAAAGTACTCATTCGAGTTGTCTCTGAACGCGCTTGTTGCATCCCCTACTCCGTGCTGAAACAGATAAGAGCATACATGTTTACTGATAGATCGCAGATCAGATTGTAACACACTAATTAGCTCATTCAGAAAGCTGACGTGGTAACAATACAAGTTTACTCTCAAAGCTCTGAAATTCAACGGTCGGTTGCGTGATAGCCCGATCTTTTATACCACACAGAAGTGGTGTACAGTCGATTGAATTATGTCGAGCCGAACCATGAGAAAAATAAATTGCTGAGTAATGAGAAAGAAAACCTATAGCCAAAAACGATAGCCAGGCGCAGAAAGATTAAATTCATCCACAGAATGGGGTTAACGGTAACTATGCGGAAGAA
>LUCH01000560.1:155425-166619 GCA_013368495.1 Paragonimus heterotremus
CAGAATAAGACATACGACTTTACTACAGCGATAGGCAATGCCTTTGCCAGTTGGAGATTAGAAATGAGCACTACAGTGTTTTGTTATAGAATCATGCGTGAAATATAAACCGAGCACATGATTTTGTCGCGGGAGGCGCCCGTAGAGATTGCTCGAGATAATGAGAACTAATTAATATCATGGAAATAGGATTTCGCCAGAATCGTAGCTGGGGTAGCGGAAACGCTCTGTTGGTTCACGTGTGGTGTTCCAATGTCGCTTTACAAGCCCAAGCGACTCAAGCTGCCAGTCAGGATCAATAAATTAAGGTCTTGTAACATTTTTATGGGCCTACCGATTCATTGCTCCAGACAATTTTTTCTGGTAACATATATGTACGGCATGTATGGCACACATCCTTCGATAACAGGTATGGAAACAAAACTGGCTGAAATTAATTACCACGAGCTTGTTGTATACCAGCATTTGCGAACAGACTTCGGAACCACGCTCAGCTGGTCTGTTCCTGATACTTCAACCTGGAACAATTCACCTGCGTGTGCAAGTCATTCCAGGACACTTCTCAAACACAGTTTACCCATGGAACAACGCACCGCAGTATAAACCAGCCCCAGATAATTCGTCGGGAGCGCAGTAATGAGGACCGAAAAATCCAATTAACGTGCTGCAGACCACGCACACGAACGTGGACTACGTTCAAAGCTGTCTCGCTGCTACTGCCCACAAAAGTACACAACAAATGGTACCGCTCGGTGACCTTAAACTTGAAGTCCGTGTACTTTCCGTATCAAATGCAGTTTTCGCCAAAACAGATCAAGATTCGAAGGGGGCCCAGAAGGTGAGTGTTTTTGCAAAGGTGCATAAAATTCATTTTTCGAGGAATCAATCTGCAGACTTTCCGGTGATATACGAAACTATGGTAAACGTGGTTGAATGTTGCGGTACACATTGGAGTATGCTGGTTACAAACATATCCAAGAAAATCAACTAAACTTGTAAACAAGATTGCATCCAACTAATCACTTTTAATGAGGAGAATCATTTACCTCAAGATGCTTTAGTTCGGAGGTGAATCCGATGAGATGATGTGGGCGGTTACCGTCAGACCAAACCACTTTGACTTATTATCAAATAGAACATCACATATCGCCAGACCATCACTGCTGCTAAATGCCAGATGTGCAAACCATCTGCGAAGTACGTCTGAGAGAAAAAACGTATGTGCCACGCGACTGAATAGAGTTAGAATGTAGAGACATGTTCGTAGGCTCAATTATTACTGTTTCAAACACCAATCCGACTCATCCACAATAAGTCCTGAAGTTTGAAATATTTTTTCAACGAAACATGTTTTGCCGCACGCATAAGTAACACAAATTGGGCCAATCAACCACATTATAAGCTGTGATCCAAAGGGGTTTCAGATCGACCTATTTGACAACTGCTTGCAAGCTTGGTTCCGAGAGAAGCGGACAACCCCCTTGAGCATGTGCGACACGATCGGTTGGTTCGTCCGCTGGAAGACGACGGACAGATACCACTGGAATCGGTCAATTTTTTATACGATCAGCCATAACAATCGCAGTATTTGTCCTCAAAAGAGCTTATTTATAACAATCATCGAATGTTCCGTTAAACTGTGTTCCTATTTGACGCCGTATGAATGAATGTAAACATATATCACGTGTGGCATAGCCAGATGTCCTGAGATCAGCCAAGTGCACGATGATCCGATGGTCATGGTTTCAGAAATCGGACGGAAGAAAACCCAAACGGTAAGTTACCGAAATTGCAACAAATGGCAATAAGAATACCACGTTTTCTTGATACTGAAAATGTGTAGCATACAAGAGAAAATAGAGAACACTTACAGGGGCGAATTCTCGATGTCAGTCGAGCAATCAATGTCATCATACCCAAATGTAAACAGCCAGTGCAATGGTATAATCATTATTTACGATGAGTTACATCCAATGTAGAAAACTGCCTGTTTCAGTAGTGATAATTTTAAGTCCAAAAATCGAATGTCATGGGTAAACGTTTGCAATTCGGAGCATTTAAAATACACGTGTGCCTTAAGTGAACATCCGCACTAGAGCTCCAGGTCCAGTCTCGCTGAGTGAGGGGGATCGTACGCACGGTCGATCAACTAGCATTACTGGTCAGATTAATGTCACGTTTAAATCACCACAAGTCTTGCGTACTATCAAGACCTGAAAAAAAATTAAACGTATGGTCTCAGGCCGCAAAAGTCAGATTCGAGTAGGTGGGTATGACCCAGATTTCGGATATGACCCCGTCTGCTGCGTTGTGGTCACGTGTGCACGACATTTGCTCTGCTAGCTCAGCTCGACATGGTAGACATGGTAGATCCTAAAACGCACAAACGCAGTTGGACACCAGACGGTACGTCAAGTGGACTGATTTGTCGAAAGCAGATCAACATAGCTTTTCGGAACCAATCAACAACGTGAAGTGTAGAGTATATATCTAGAGGCTGCTCATAGCAGGCCAGCAACTTGCCTGTCTGCGAGAGTAAGAAATATTGTGAGCTAGACAAAAAGCCTGGAGCCAGTTGACAAACATCTCAAAACGGATTATATTCGCCAGTTGATACACACGCCCCTAGGGGTTTATTGTATGAATGGAGTGGTGAATTCAGCCACAGAGAGAGAAAAATCGCGTAATTCAATCGGAAGGATACGTACATACGTGAAACATGAGCACCACCAGCAGCAGCCTAGGGCATAGTTGATTATTTCTTCAAGCAGATAAGGCGTACACTTTTGAGCATTAAACAGCCTCCCGATATAATCAAGTCAGTCGGCTGTGAATAATTTTCAGTCAATCTTTCACGGGCAAGACAGCGCCCGGAGCCAGCAAGCCACGTAACACGAGAACAACCAAAATTATTTATCCAAAGGATAGTCTAAATGTTTCTATCAAACAGCCACCCATGGTTGTAAACAGTGCGATTAGTTTGAGTATCTACTTGCTATGCTACCCGCTAGGAAATCCATCAGGTGTTCTGTATAACAGATTGTATGCTGAGTACATGATCATCATAAATGTGTGAAAAAGGGCCATTCTTGTCAATCAAAATGTGAGCGACAAACTGCACATTTATGCTTTAACGATGTTGTGTAATGAGACTGAAACATCGATTGTCTAAACGGTACTCCCCAGGTAAATATACGCCCTATAGTGACCCTTATCTCACTACGAATGAACTAAGTGCACGGGTAAATGAAGGTAACTAAATTGGGTTACGTTGAAGTGGGAATCATACGTAAAACGAATAAAATTGGTAGATACGCATACATACGTATGCGAAATGAAGACACAGAAAGACAAAAAACCGCATTATTATGGGGATGATTGACTTCGTGGACGCAGAATGCGAGCAGTAGGTACTGCGCAACCTACGCCTCATTAGTGCCACAGATTGCGTTAGTCTTGTAATGACAGCTTCGGATTTCACACTTCTGATGTGCACATATTACGGCACTCGCGCCATTCTGCGATCTGTTTATGGCGTAAAATCCATCGTACTGTGATTCGATCTTACGGAGTATAAACTCTTCCTTTTCCATTTTTATCCCGAAGACCTAACAGTAGAAAATGCATGCATTTCGTACAGTCATTTCCGGCATATTTTCTCATACAATCGTTGTTCATCTTTTGGTAGCATGTCGTACACTGTAAAACGTTAGCATATTGCATACGATATCAACACCATGCAACTACCCGCTTCTCTCCAGACTCTGCCTTTCCTCAGCGCTTCAGTGAAGTGTTAGTGAAGAGATCACAGATTTACAGTTTTTTGTTTCGTATTCCATAATCAACTAGCTCGACGCCTCGTTCCAATAAAAGGCATTCTCACATTGGCTCAAGGACAAATATTGGAGTCTTTCAGATACACCAGGGTGATTTAAACTCAAAGTACCCCTGGCCGTGGTGACGGTTAAAGTGAAGAAGGTGCTGGTGAAAAGTATATACTCACAGTGATGTTGCGTTCCTTTTCCAGTAAATCCTGTATGATCCGGATAAGAAAGCCATCCAACGACAATGAGAGCCAACATGTCGACTATCGTTCACACGATCCAAGGTATAGTAGTGTATTACATACATACTTGGTCGAACAGCCAACATACATCATAAGTTGATACTTTGCTTATCGGGTTTAACTGGTATCCAGACCATCAGTTTGCATTTGTTTTTCAGTGACACCAACTACACGTCCAAAACTTAGTTCTGCGATTCAAATCAAGCCAGATTATCGGGTCGCTTTATGCACTTCAAGAGAGATGAATACAGAGTAGACAAAACATATAAGAAACTTAGTTCACATCTACACTCACTTCTTTTGTAAAAGGTTTCGGGATTAATAAGAAACTGTATCGTGCAAAGGATAGTAGAAGAACCGCAGCCACAAGCACAAACGTAAACTCCTCAGACATCCCGCACATCAATGATGGAACATCTCTTGCTGTTACCCGATTAGCACCGCTATTAGATCGCACTGACTGATTCAAACTACAAAAACAGCCGAGAAAAATAATGTTCCGGAATCGCATGTACCAACGTTCCTAATCCACAAATGCGACGGGATTGGTTTCAACCATATATACAACCGGCATACAGCAGTCCGATAAAAGTCTTCCGTCCCCGCAAAAAACAGGTGAAAATTATTGGTCTTTGACAAGTTCAAGATTATTTAAAGGACAAATTCTTCGATAAATAACTTCCAAGTGTCCAAAACGATACGAATCTTTTTGGTTGTAGTCACCTTCATTATCTAGATGTTTGCAACAGTCGGTGGGCTAGAATGAACCCCGCAATCTAGCACAATCATCGTTAGTCAAATGGAATTGGCTAGGTGATGTGGAAAGCGATGAGATATCTTGAATTGTAAGATTAATTGCAATAAACTGCAGCTAGAAAATATGAAGAATCAGTGTTTCATCTGTTGACCAGTTAGTTTAGCGGTGGCTGCCAACGTGCGGACAATTCAGACGGAGATACAGTGTTTCGCTGGCGAGACAGATCATGGAAGAATGTAGATGACCAGAATGTGAAATTGTTCAAGAGAACTCTACATGGCTTTCGAAGGGACAAATGATATACGAAGAATGGTCGATAAGAAACGGAACTACGTAAACAGTGCAACCTTCTCACAAACATAGAGCTGTACAGTGATGCCTCTCACACGGACTGGAGAAATGACTACATCACACCACGTTAGACAGACACTTAGTCATCCGTAATAACATCAATGTCTGTTTATAGCACTCAGAGTCAAACAACGAGCAGCAACGCCTACATAAAAAGAACTATCACGCAAACGTTGAAGCAGGTCGGAAGTGGACTGGTTGAGCTTTGTGTAGTGTTACGTGTGGTGAAACAGTTTCAAAAGGACAGTAGCGCTCGCTGAAGACAAACCCATAACTGGACAGAGTTTCATTTTAACGCACGACAATCACAGTGAGAAAGTGGGGTTGAAATTCGTGGAAATCGCCGCGCAAGTGTTCGTGAAGTTTCCGCAGATACATGCGTTAGTACAATCCACATGACTTTAAGCGAAAAAGCCAAATACCCGTTATGTACCTGCACAATTTACGTAGCGCTACTGACAGATGAGTAATCACAGTCAGCCAGTCAACACTTGCATAACCAGTCGAAAACTAGTGATAATCGTATGAGAAATGTGATAGGTGTTGAAGCGTATGCGTACGTCTATGACCTCAGAGGGAAAATATGTAGCCGCTGTGGTAAGTTGAAACGTTATCGAGGCGACCAAATTGAAGATGCCGGATTTGTTTCACCGTGAAGAGTGAAATGATGGCCTCTTCTAGGATTCGCGCGTTGAAGTTGTTTCAGAATTCACGAACTTTTTTCACACTTTTAAGATATTGGTTCCTAAAATTCACTAACCCAACCAAATAACGTTCACAATCCCAATGTTGAATAGTAGAATCAACTTTACAAAATAAAACATGCCGAATATTCGTTTACAAGCGACAAATTTATCATGACACCGACACTCCTACTTAGTGAAGATTTTTGCCGTGACACATCCGCGGTTGGTAATACTTTGACTTTAGAAACATAAACGAAATTTAGATAGAGAAAATTATTGGAACAAACTAAATTAGAAACCGTTTGCGATTTATCGCCGTTCCTCAGTCTGAACCTCTCACAATGAGCCGGTTAAACTGGCGGCTCGTTTAAGTAATTCGGTTGACTCTGTCATGAGGCTGTTTGTCATCCAACATTGGCCGAAAGCTCTTACGATACTTGCTTCTGGTACTGAAAGCACGTGAGCAGTTCTTCACCAAAGGAAGTTGCAGTAAGATTCCCAACAACATCAATTACTCTCTGGTAGATCAACAGCTTTACAGTCCAAAGCTTGTCAGGATTTTGACGGCAGTTACTTATTTTGTACCAAGATCATAGTCAACCATTATTCGTCTGAGAGAAAGGAACAGAATTGGCTAAACTGTCTTCCACAGTTCTCTGTTCGTTTTGTCAAGCCATGTGTTGATGGAGTAGTTGATCGATTCTACGAAACAGTCGGCTGAATAGGGAACAGAACCGAAAATATGTTTTTAAAGCTTCTGAAAGTATGTTAACGACAGTCAAATGAAGTAGTTTTATACTATCGTTCCACAATCAAAAAACTGTCTCAACTCTAAGGAACATCTTTCAGCTTTTAAAACCTTTCAAAACCGTTAGAAACAATTTACTTTCTAAAAAACATTTCAGAACCTATGTGTACTCTGTCTGGTTGAAAAGGCACCATTCATTACTTGTTTGTTGCATGTGATGATCACACAATCAATGGAATATTAATCAGCGTTCAACATGCGTTTAAGGAGGCACTGTAGGCAAACCGGACGTAACTGTTGCACCATGACGATGCACCTGTTCACGTATCGTCCTTAGCAGCGACTTTTGAGTGAATCTCCAGACGACCACCAACTTACAACTGTCTTGTCATCCAAACCTGTCTACCAGGAACACTTCACTTTCAAAGTTTACAACAAATCTGAAAAGTTGTCCACATCGGACGTTGGAAGAGTGAGAAAAAAATTGTCACATCTGTGTAACACTCCTGAAAATGCGTTTCATGAACGGTATGCAGTCGATGCCAAAACCGACAACTTAGTCAGTCCATCGTAATCACAGCTGTGTGTTTCACATTGTGCATGCTCCTGTCGAACTAAGGTGCTCAAAACCAAAATGACTTCATTAAACAACGAAATAAGAGATCCAAAATGACATCCGTTCAGATAAAACAATCATCTGTCGGAAAGGAAGTGAATGGTACGCCGGTACTGACTGTCAGTTCCAACAAAGATAGGACATTTTGAGCAGATGAGAAATAAGGTAAAACCTGTGTGGGAAGAAATTACGAACGAATCTTTAACAAAAGTAAAACAGGCAAAAGAAATCTTGTATCAGGCTAGGTGGCATTTGATGACTGACAGTGTACGTATGAGCCCATTTAGTGGCTAAATGTTATGGGACTTACCGTCGAAAGGCCAGCCGTAGAAAGCCAACCGAAGACAGATAAATCGTGGTTCCAGTTCGCTGTACGGGTACACACGAAACCGCTTGGCAACCACAGGAGGGTCCAAAGTGATTGCCACGGTCTGGCCATTGTGGATCGCGTGTAGTAGCTGAAATGTGGACAGTTGAAAGCAAGTCGATCAGCCTTTGTGTTTGATGTCAGGTGACAACATCACTGAGCATACCTGGATAATGGTAGCTGACAGTGATTTCTGGCTCGAACAGACACATCTTCAAGCTCATCAGAAAAACCAGACATATCTACCAATAACCGTGAGAGATGGCCACCAAATGATCGTGTGTACTGATTGGTGCGGTTGAACAGGACGACCAACATCGCACGACCAATTAGCACACAAGGAACCATCAACAAACCGAGTAACATCATTGGATCTAAAATCAGCATTACAGACACAAGACAAATAGCATGTCACCCAATGAGAGCAAATAAGTCATCGATCAATGATTGACGAACGAGCTGAATAAAATTACGTTTTATTTAATAGATTTTGACCAGAGTCGAGCCTTTTTCATTTCACACAGCATGATATCAGAGGAAGAGAAGAGGCCACCAAGCAGGAAGGTAGTCAATAATGGAAATGCAACGCTGCCACCTCCGGAACCGTTGGACATGAAGGAGAACACACTGGTTGAACGCTGAAGGCTGTAGAAAACCAAATGGTACGACTTCGAACTACTGATTCAACTGGAGAGCCAGCCCATGAAATACCAGCTGACAAGGTTTCGGAACGCTCGACGGGTGCTGGAAACGTCTTAACCCAGACAGTGATCAACACTGGAAAACATAAATCGAAAAATTTAGACAACTTTGTTGAGGTCCATCAAACGAGATCTATCAACGTTTCCTTTCTCCAGCCGGAGCCGTGCGTCGAATAAATCAGTCGATACCTATATCACATGCCTCAAGCCAATAGCACAATCGAGTGATTTCCGCAGCCGCATGCATGACTCAGTCATTCGGAAAAGGATCGTAATTGGACTCTAAAGCGAACAACTAATTCGGGAATATCTTCGACAGAGAAACCTGTGATTATCGCTGTGCGTCGGTATTTACATCAGCGAGAGAGTGATCGAGCTCCAACTGAAACTTGTGAACCCTGAGAAGATGAACGAACTCACTATGATGACATAATACAAGTTTGGTGACAAAATATAAATTGATTCACGTCAAAAAACCTGCAGTTTTTATGACTGCATACACGTTCAACAGAATGGAGTCTAACCAGCCCGGGGAAGAACTTGTATGAAGCGTATACAAAGAAGAGTCACTTTACATGATGTTGGCGCTCAGGCAGGCATGATCAGAGTCTTCACTAATGTGTAAATAACTGCAAACGGAAGAAAATCAAACTGAAACCGGTGAAGGTCGAGATTCGTAAGACAGAAGTCGATTCTCATGAATACGTACTGATCTTGGAAGAAGTAGAACCCGATCCAGGGAAAATCGAACCCATCAAGGAAATGTCTATTCCAAGCGATATGAAGCTTATTGTTAGCCTGCTCAGCGAGATGGTCAATTAGTTCAGTCGCCTTTTTTGCTTCCTTTGGTGGATATAATGAGATCAGTCAGGAAGGTAATTCATGATGGTGAAGCACAGCAGTAAATCGAAGAGCAAGAGAAAACATGTAAGAAAGTTAAGGGATTAACAGCCGACGCATTGATATTCGCATACCTTGGTCCACCTTATTCATCCGAGATGCAATGCGAGAGCAGCCAGTACAGTTTGGGTTCAGTACAACAAAAAAGACGTTTGGTTTTCACAGTAGAACATTTATAAACGGAGAATAGCAGTATGCGCAGATCGCAAAATGAAGTGCTGGTCCTCGTAGTCGTCTATGCTTCTGGGAGGAAAACTACGATATTTAGGAAGCATAACACTCTGGTGTCTGTTACACATAGTTCCAAGACGTCTGCAGCGAATGCTTAGTCCCCTTTAGAAGTAGGCTGTGGAAATCGTTTATCAATTAAGTTCAAAAATACAGATCGCTGACACAAGTCCGACAGACTATCTACAAGAAACCGGTGGAGTACAGCCGAATTTAGAAGTCGTCAGTTTTGCACCGTATATCACTGTCACAGAAGAATGTTTCCAGCAGACGAAAAGTCATATAATAAAAGATACCAGTTATGCTTCGCTCCAGAATGTTATCTTGAATAGATAACCTGAACACGAGAAAACAACGCCTCATTTCAATTTTCAAGACGATCTAACGGTCCAGGGTGGATTAACATTCAAAACAAGCAAGATATTGACAGCAAAAGTTTAAAAAAATGTCCTGTACCGGAGAACATTCATCGTGGTCACTAGACCGCGAATAAATGTGTCTCAGGAGCTGGCGAACAAACGTTCTGGCCTGGTATGTTAAACCAAATCTGGGCCTATATATCCAATTGTACAGTGTGTCAAATATAAGACGCTCCTCACACAAGGTTGTCGATGATCATACTGGAATTGTCCGGAAGAATGTGACAGAAAACAGTGGTCGATATATTTAAGAATAACAAAAACACTGTCTGATGACAGTGGAACATTTCGGTGACTTCCTTGAGGTTGGTTTCCTGCCCAAGACAACCACACAATCGGTGCTGATGTCACTTCGCTCTTCAAGGAACACCACAGAGGCTGACATCTGATATCAGACCACAATTTAACGATGTAAAATTTCGACATTTTAGTCAAAATGGAAGTTCACGAATCGGTTTAACGGCCGTATCAAAATCAGTCTAAACATAAAAGATGAGGCAACAGGATAAAAACAAACAAAACGATTAATGTCCACAATCAAGGCTATCCACCAAAATCCTTATCTCATATTGCTGGAAAGAAGAAATATGCGAAGAAATCAGTCCAGTGCAACGTTTGTTTGGCCAAAGAACGAAAACACCGCTTCCAGTAACAAGTGTTGCACATCATTCGGAGACGAATTCGTCCACCATACTGCACGAGTGCTTAAGGAAATAAATCTTCCGATAAAAACGCTATTATAACCATGAGTCAATAAACTTGCCACCATTTGTAAGTTGACGAGAATTACGGATGCAACCAATACCATGGATTGATAAACACGTGAGGAAAGAGATTTTTGAAAGGAAAGAAAAGTAGGAGAAGCTACAACGTTAGGATAGGTAATAACGTAATTCACCAGAACCGAATTTGTATGAGTCGGCATTTGCGTAGAGAAGCGGAATCGGACAAAACCTTAGGAAAAGATATAAAACGACGTGTAATGGCAGAAGATATGATGTGAGTAATATTGATGGGTAACAAAGACGGAAAAAGAGAATGATGTAACGGTAGCTGATGCTGACTACTGGATCAATAATGAAGAAACAAGGCAAATGACACATTGTAGCGAAAAGGCGTCCAGTTAAGCACAACCTTTACTAGCCAACTCGCTAGTTACCATGCCACACACGCGCTTGCGATTTTGAATCACAATTCCAGTCTACAACAAACCCCGGTTTCCGCTCACACATCGTGTGCACTTCTACCCGGTTTAGGTGTGTGATTGGCGCCTTCTATCGGGGGGTTTTCCGCCTGCTATTCCTCGTCCGTTGATCCGATTTCGTTGAGCGATGACATGTCCAGTCGCTCCAGTT
>LUCH01000560.1:167598-192826 GCA_013368495.1 Paragonimus heterotremus
CTCATAATGCAGCTACATGAATACTTGTGTAAACAGTGGGATGTGATAGACTTAGACTGTTTTTTCGTAGCCGAGGAGACTGGTAATGTTCTGGTTCGTTGTAGTGTACATAATTTTACAGCGTTATAGGATCTAGGTACAGCAGGTGTTAGACCCTTTTCTTGCCACTGGTGTCCAGGCTGTCACCTCGAAACGGGAACTCTAGGAACAATGTCTTCTTTGGTACCGTTGTTTCCTGTATCCTTGGGGTGATGACAATGCCATACTTCTTGAAAAATTACAAAGGGTACCCGTTGGTTTGCAGAGTATCCGTGAATGTGTTTAATTCTAATGGTAGATTATCCTCCGTGCATAGCCTCCGCGCTCGAACCACGCCTTTCTTATATTGCACTGGACAGAAGCTTCCAAAGCAACCGGAAACCAATCCTCCAATGTGCTAGGGCTTTTGCTATCAGGCATAAAGTCGAATTAATACCGGGACACGCAGAGGGTTCACACGCGATGAACAAGACGTGTCCAACACCTGAGCTACCATAACTGATATCCTCCAGCTGAGCAAATCCCGAGTGTGGGAGCTCAGGAATTGCCTGCTTCTAAAATCAGCAGAGCTGGGGTGGGTAGACAACAGGTGCGCCCAACAGACCAGGAGGGAGAAACCACACCGCAACACACCGGTAAGTTTGGCCACACAGGTGGTTTGGGTCACTGGTGCAATCCGCACACTATCTCATAGCTGATGACCTCAGGTTTGTAGTGTGGTTGTCAGGCGAGACGATAGTGAAAGCAGGATGGAAACACGAAGGTCGAGTGTGGCAACATGTCTGATGCGTGCACCGCTGTCGCCCGGGAAAAAGTGTCTAGGGTTAATCGTTTTAATTAACGACACACGATGTAAAAGATAAACTTTTGAAAATATTGGACGATTAGAACAACCTCACCTTTGTCCCATTCCGCATGCGATAGTCGTACCAACGTTGTTCATTCTGGCGCTGATACCGGAGCACGAAGGCCAGCCCGTAAAAGTTCTACACGGGATAAAACAGCGAGGAATAGGACTTCAATTCTTAACAGCAAACACATGTTCTAGCAACTGTATCAAGTATATGGCTAACGAAGGAGTAAACAGAGGGCTCGTACTACAATGAAGCCATAACTACGGAACTAAGTAACACAAAACGTCGACGGAAAACCCATAAACGACAACTCAGACCAGACGGACTGAACAACCACAGAAGTTGATTAACAGAGATAAGTTAGAGACAAACAGATCTCGCACAATAGTGTGTCCACAACTAGTTCGTTGAGGAACAAGTAAATGGGACTAGGTAGAGTCACCGCTGATATCAAGCTAGGTAAACTGATGGACGGTGGTAAGTAAACGTTCCAGTGTATCTGAATGACACGTCCATCAGTGGGATTAGCAGTCACTCAGGTGAAAAATGCATTTTGTAGATAAACATACTGGTGTCTGCTGTTTCAAAAATCGAGTGATAAATTGTGTAGAAATAGCGACAATAGTCGATCATGTGTGGCTCAGAAAACACACTAGTAGAATCGAATGCGAAGCATCGGAAGAACACCGCAAAAAGTTCGTCTATCTAAAGATAGGTTATGGCTGGAAAACACTGATGAAAAACTATGCGTTACATCTAGCAGCCAAACGGTTTTTCCCGCGTGTCATGGTACACGGTCATTCAGCGATGTTCAGTTGAGTCTGAAACCATTCGTTGAAGATGAAACACCAGCGTGCTGAATGTACAACAGTGTGGGCTCCACCAAGCCAGCCTGCTGGGTCCTGTGGCACTGATCAGTGGGACTGTGAGTGCCAGCAGACGAACGGGCACACAGCTAATCCGGTTAACATGCTAAAAAGGACGAACCGCTTGGACTCACAAGTGAAAGTCCACAGGTCACATATGTACAACGGACGGCAGCGGCCAGCTCCAAGTGTCAACCGGATGTGGGACATTCGTGTGTAACGCAGCGTAAACCACCAATGTGGTATGCCACCAAACTGTCATCGGCATGGGTTGTGAAACAAAGCAACTGCAATAATTCGTGTGTTCGATTGTGTGTGTATGTCTGTGTGGATGCGCACCGGCGCATACGAATGTGTAAGAGTCATCACTGTTATGTGGACAATGTGGCAGTGAACTGCCTTGAAGCGCTTAGTATTGTCGGCACCGCAAAGGTGTGAGTGGGCCACACATATAGTAAACCGGGAATGGGAAACCGTATGTGACAAACGAGGAACAATCACGTACTTATTGACCCACATGTCTGTGTATACACGGCCGCGACGACAAATGACAACGGCAGAGGCACTATGGCTAATCCTCAAGCAAGAACCAAGTATTAACCCGGTTGCTATGTGAAATGCATCAAATCACCATGCTGCGAATGTAACAATTTTGTGAGACTTTGATGTGGGTAAGTGAGAAGTGATCGCCATAAGATGTTTGGTGTGTCTCCATTGCGTCGAGATTCGTGTTATCGCGGGGAGTATGTGTAGGAAGATAATTAGCAAGATTGAGGGCTAGCTCGGGGGAAATGGAATGCTAATGATCGAAAGGATACTCGACATGCAGAACTTGACTACGCATTGCATAGATAAAAAAAACCTCAGAAGACGTTAACTATACACAGTCCGTGATTTAGACAAATGTAGTATGACTATAGTCACGTGGAATGAAAGTTGACTGGCTAAAGAACACAGACGAACAGTGACACACGCGTACACGCACTGTCACAGATGTCAGTAAGCATTTTCCGTTAGCTGGTAATATGAACATAGAGAGAAACATCTAGAACATTTGTCACCCTGCCGTCCCATGCTGACCCGGAAAGTTGAGGGGTGCACTGAGCAAACAGTGGTCGTGGTCTTCTGGCCAATACGGGAACCACTGCAAATTAACGTGCGGATTGCGTGTCTCAGTGCACACGAAGGGGTCTAGGTATGATTGGATGCGTTGAACAGAGCAGTTTTGACGTGATCAGGCCAGAACACATACCCACAGAAAGGGCACGTAAGAAAGCGCAAGCAAGAGATCGTACTCCTTTCAGAATGCAGGTGCGGTTTCCAAAAGACGGGAGAGAAATGAACGGGGAACACGAACAAAATGCAGGAATAGAAGACCAACTAAGTTCAAACATCAGTGTGAACAACATGGTGGAACTAAGCACGCAGCAGTAACCGAGCTAGCTCATCAAGCTGCATTTTACGGTTAGAATGCAAAATACAGCCATAACTGCGACATCGTGCGATAAGCACTGACGACACGAAAGAAATGTTCATTTCCATCACAGTTAAACAAACACAGCAGATCGTTCCCCTGTACTCCAACTGAACCTGAAATCACATCACAGTTCCGTCGCATGCATTACTCGTTCACTGTGGGGACTTGGTAACACGAGTCCATATATACCTAAGGGATAGATTTGTTTGTGAGCTGCAGTCGAGCTATTCAAACATGGTCAAACAACCCAGTTGCTTATCAATTAAAATCAAAGATGTACGTTTAAATGACTGAGTGCAGGTATACGTATGTATATACAGGTTATGGAATACCGTCAGTCAAAGTTGTATGATACCGGCTGCTGTTCGAGCAGCTGACAGACATAACAGTCATTGTGATAATCAACCACAACAAAACATTAGTGACTGATGCTGATGATGAACAACCGTACAACCATTAGAAAGTAGATAAAAAGGAGACAGATGAGACCTCGCTCATAAGGACCTTGTGTACAAGCCCAGGCAATCAACCCAGTTGCCGTGTAAGGCGACATCAGTAAGACAGCTCAGTGGCGGCTTTCACCGACAGTTTTACATACAACTCTGTCAACCAGCGACAACATTCACTCCATATTAGCTGACATTTCCCTTACACCCCCTTGGTCATAAGACGTGAGTCACGGGACCCCCAGCTTAGGAGAAGAACAACATCACCAGTGGTTAGTCTATTGGTAACCATTCTCAGTTCTGTACGCGATGTATCTGAGTCCTTACGTATGTGTGTACGTGTTTACACTAATGCATGCATAAATGTATACGGGTGGACGAACAGGAATGAACTGCGTAGAGAACGGGCGTCACCATTCTTTATTTCTCTTCTCAACTGACCCTTGGAGTTGGGAGACAGTGGACAATTTTTCACTATCACCACTGTGTGAACGAAACGATTCCCAACAAATATTATCATAAGTCTTATTGTTATCATAGTGGTTATGGATCCCTTGACCAGAAATTCTCGATTCAACTATCCTCGCATACAAGTCTTAAAGTACGTATAATCTCAGAACAAACTTGTAAACAATCGACAAACGCTTCCAATCATGTCGTTTTATTCCTGACACAGAAGTTTCATCAGATCAAATAATGAAAACAAATCTTTTTGCATTAGAACTAGAGTCTCAACAATAAACCGGTTGTTGGTATGCTTCTGTTGAACCTACAATTTATCAGTCGGTTCCAAACGTATTCTAACAGCTTGTATACACAGCGTTTTAAGGTTATTTCGCTTTACATGCACCACAAAATGTGATTGATTAACAGGTTAAGAATAACATTTAAAAAATCAGGTAAACTAAATGATTCATAAAACGAGCCAGTGAACTCAGCTAAGTAGACGACAATGAGTAATAAATAGTGGTAAACAAGCTGCTCATAAAAAGCAAGTTTGGCCATCTAGAGAACACAAAAATGAATATCATTCCGGAAATTTATCAGACGGGTTTCACCAAATAGTAATCAACAGGCTTGTATAAAATACACAGAACTGTAATAGGTATGATTCCGCTGAAGCTGGGTACGTGTTGTTCTGAGGGATACATGCAAAATCAACGAATATCTTGGAGGAGATAGAATACCAGCGAGTACACACACTGCTTTGGACCTGTTAAGAAACATATGGCAGCACTTGAAAAATTCGCATTATCTCTGCATAGGTAACTTCCAAATTAATAACAGAATGGTTAAAAAATGAGCATCGTTAACACGACGAAAAAAAACTTCAAATACCTCCTCGTTAGAAGACATAGCTTTGATATTTAAAGTACATATACTCTACGTAAAAATTATTCCACACAACTGAGCTTTATTGTAAGACAGAACACCAGGGTTGGGAATGTTATGTTGAAGGACTGAAAATGCATAAAAATGAATAATCACACAAGAAAACCATGTGAAGGCTTCTTCAACAGCAATCAGGAATTGGTTTATGTTCATCTGTACCTTTAGCTCAATGACAGAACAATGACAAGCTCTACTAACACACTAACAACTTTTAATTGTGAAAACCCCCATAAAATCTCGCTAAACATTGCTATAGAAGTGTTATATTTTCACGACGATTGACAAATAGAATTCGATGGACTACAGAATATACGTGAATAAATCGTGGCTCTGACGTTTGACCAAATGCTCGATGAGGAAAAATCTGTTATTACTGTGAGAGACCGCCGTAAAAAGTAATCGTCATAAGTAGGGCGTGAGCCGTCGACGTTGCAATATATAAATATATGTTTTGAATGCCATGGCAAAAAGAATTGCCATTCACACTACCAGTGTAAGTAGATTCGATAACCTATGCGTGTTATTCAGAACAGCTAGGTTTCCAGCGGAGGCTGGCCTATCGATGGTAAACGTCAAAGACATTACTGGTGTGTAGCACAGTTCTGAAATACATATCTAGGTACTGAGCGCAGTTGCACCAAGTGTGGTTACTCAATTGTTTACGGGTCAATATCCGGAAGCGCACCGAAGCGCAAACGTTACCTTCTAAAGGAACATCTGGATAAGGAGTCACCACGTCAAAAACACAAATGTGTATGAAAGTAAGTTCTCCTGGGAAAATCGATTCAACGGAGCTTTCCAGAAAGCGTACGTGGAAAACGTAGACAAGTAAATGTTATGAGCTCATTCAAAGGCATCTCTAAATCAGTGAATTATATAGAATATTGAGTATTCTGTTATCATCATTAAGAGTATTAGAAAAAGCGAACACATTCACACCAGTATTATGATTTCGGCGGATATTTTCGCTTTCCAAACATAACTCATGAGGGTCTGCCTATAGATGTGTAACATGAAATCAGCTTGTCAAACAAAATAAAAATTACAGACCAGCCAGTATAACTTTTTCTAAGCTGCCTCTAATGTTTACTTTGCGACTATACAAACGTTGACGACATTCGAAGAAACACTCACTGGACTGCAAATGTCGTTGTCAAAAGAGCGAAGCTAGGCAGCTCAAGTGCATGCTGCGTGTTGAACTGACCAGGAAACAACTGCACGATGACGATAACAAGTCTAGGTTTGCCGTGTGAACAAAAGTGTTCGAGAGAAAAAAAATGAAGCAGAGGTGGAACTTGTGGACCACTTTTGCTGCCGTACGGTACAGTAATGCGGCCACTTTGCGGTGTTTAACTGATATGATCGATTCCGACTCAATTTGATCATAGTGTAGAGTGCGAGTGGAAAACAAGACCAGCAAATCACACTAATGTATCTACCATGGGGAGGTTCTTTCACTCACCATAATGAGAAAAGTAGACCATACAGCGATTGCTCCGCTATTTTACAGTTTGGGGGAACGATCGGATCCATCGTTAGAAACTTGGTGCTTATGGGAATTTTCAATAAGAAATTGGAAAATTACCAAATGAGAACATTCGCTATTAAGCGTAATAACCACATTTAGGAAAGTAGGGTGGATGCAGCTTCAAACGGGTTCACCGGAACCAGGATTGCTCTATCAATTAAGCTTCCTGAATGTACTTATGTCGTGATGTTTATGGTACACAAAAGATATCCTTAAAATGTTTCATTTATAGTCAAGACATTCCATAATTCGTTCAAATGATACAGCCGCGAGGATATTTACGGGAGACACGATTATGGATATGAACTGACATTTACAAGTGCGTCATTCATTAACCGAAGCTGGATGAAACGAATAAAGTACATTCTTCACAAGAGGAAAAACAATGTACACTGATGAACGCTTTTCAATGATGGTATGACAGTCACGACGATTGTTAGGAGGCTCTGCACATAGAAAGACCTACTGTGCTTCTGAATACACGTATCCGGTGAAACTCGACTTCAGTAGTAAGATTACGCACCAGATGACCAGATGACGCACCACTTTCTACGTGTACTCCTTCTATGGGTTCTTTGGAACAAGTTATGTTGGTCGTACGACCAGATTCACAAATGGATGAATCCGTGAACATCACCTGACATGGAACAACATTGGAGTAGCCAAGACGGTTAAGGGCACAACAGTAGCGCACCAAGCTGACTGTAATCGCTTAATTAATGTGGCGAATTCGTTTCGCTTAATCTACGAGGTGAAGGTCAACCAACCGAACGCAATTTTATCTACAGCTGAAGCCATCTGGATTCGACCGTACAGAAAATATCTGTGTGTTCAAAACTAATAAGTCCAGATTTAGAAACAACCTTGACCTACTCTTCAAGAGCAATTGTGTAAGTGAAATAATGTTCATTACACGCTTGTCTAAGTTTATTGCCTCCATCATTCCTGTGTACGCAAGCACAAATGTGGCGATGATGAATCACCGAGAGCTAACGACTTTGCTGTAGTGTTTCGATAAAGTGTGCTTGCCTGTTTGCATAGCTTATACATAGCCATTTGCTGGTAGCGGAACTCAGCGTTCCTAGAGCATGCGACAATCAAGTGACACTTGAGATAATGAGGTAGACACATGCGCATATAGATACCAATCGGATACAGGCGCGCGCACGTTACACATGGCCCGGAAATTCCGGCTTTCAGTCCGTATACCACTGCTGAACCATTCTGTGACGACATAAGGTGAAAGAATTGAGTACAAACTGATTAGCATGATTATCATGCTAGCATGTGCCCCGCATTGGCACATGACATCGTATGCATGCGATGGTGGTAGGTGAGGTGGAGGGTGAAGAGCAGCATATTCAACAGCAACCGCACATAAGATTAATCATCGAAACACAAAAGCGGCTCATTAGCAAGCACCCCGGCGATGAGTGTAACCTTGATTCAAACGATGCCCTTCTCAGTGGGCTGACCCCGCAATGACAGCGACCGCGACCAGACACTGGCATGCGCTGGAGTGAACAGGCAAGGTCAGATAATGTTCAGTAGATATGTTGCCAGTACACAGGACGGGTTTAAAGGGAAGTGTTTTCACTGCAAGCCTAACTGGGCATTAAACAACCACACACAGGACAGGATGATCAATCAAACAGCCTAACGACCTAGGCGGTGTGCGCATTCTACGTGGGCGCGCGTAACGCAACTGTAATCCGAGTAGGACAGGCAACAAAACAACAACAAACTGTGACATGAAGGATTACGGTCAATTCTGTCTGACCTATAGAGCGGATTGGACTGGCATCCGTGATTGGATTAGCGACGGCAATATGGAGGTCAGGTTAACCGTCACAGCTGACGTAAGTCAGGAGCAGTCGACAGGTGTATCGTTCAATGGGCGATTTAATTCGTGCGCTTACGCATCGGTCGAGCGCGGGTGAACGCAACCCGCATGCGCGCATGTGAATGAAAACGCGAATGCCACACAGAACAGAGGGGCGCAGGCTGATAGGGAAATACAACCAGCCGACAGTGACAGACCGAGATTGGCGTGACAGGCCCCTACAACTGAGAGCATGGGTTAAAGAATACAGACCAGTTGCATTTATCACCACAATGACCAAAAAGTGTCGGAATGGTGATGACAGCAACATACGCATTGGCAACTTAAACAAGCAGACCAAGACCAAATGGTGCATAAAAATTACTTTGAACGGCACAGAGATTTACCATACTAATTACCGGGATTTCATCAAGGCTGTTCTTAAGATTACAAGCCCGTAAGAGGGAATGAATGGTCAAGTGATCCTAACATATGGTTATTTGAGACAATTGCACAGTCCACAATAAATGATGAATGAACACACGTCAAGACAAACAATAATAACGCCAAAATGCTGTTTGGAGTACAAGGTAAAAAGAAAGAAAAATGGCATTATGATGTTTGTTACTTTGCAACCATGAAGAGCTTGAATACTGTCAAACTAATCAGGTCTAAACAAGTCACATGTATCCAGAAACTTTCGAAACAGTAACAAAAGTATTGTTTTGCAAAGGCTTAACAGCAAATTATGAAAGATGATGTAAAGAAGGTTTTATTTTATGGAATACCATCAAGTCAGCTGTTATTTCAAAAACGCAAAGAATGAGACAAACATAATTTCTGACTAAAATACCATCAGTTCATACTTCAAACGTGGCACCTGCGTCGACAATCAGATTACAATACGAAATATCTGGTAGTGTATGCACTTTTACATTTGCAAGTAGGTATGCATGAGGAGCACGGTTTACACGTGGTGGTGATTGTTTATTTGGCGTTGTTTCAGAGAAGTCCATAAAACAAAACTGCTGTTGAATCAACCCTAAACAATTAACCGGTTGTACAAAAGAATTCAGCCTGACAGTGCGGTATGAAGATTGTCTACCAACAGAGTTCTGAGGTAAATTTACAAGCAAATTGGGATTGGTCTGACAAGATGGTTAAACTGTTTCTTCCAAAGAGGGCGTGGGCCCAATTCAAGTGTCAAAAGATGCTTCCTGCAGCATTCAATGAAATTTTGTTTCTTCGCTACGGAGACACCTAATGAATATGTTTTTTAGGAGGGAGTTTCTTCCTGATGGAGTACTATATCACACAATGACCACAACAACGATAACAACACAGCTGTGAGAAGAGGAAACTCAGCAGGCAATATCTACTTGTCGACAACTATTCAAGACCACGCCGGATAAGTTCTGGGGTGTGGTGTTGATTCAGAGAGTACATCTCAAAAACATTGAAGGTGGATAGAAGAGATGCACAAGCGTGTGTGGAAGTGCCTTGAAAGACATGCAGAGTAGCCAGAGAGCATCCTGTAAGAAGGCGGTGTCAGTCTGAGACATGAGGTGTTGTATCCAAAGCAACTGCATGATTCTTGATTCCTACAAATTCACCTTATGACATCGTGATGTAAATACCGAGCCCTAACGGGGAAAAAACTAACCATCCGTTAGAGTCACACACCCGAGCTGTTTAGAGACCGCTAGACCCCCTTGTGCACGAAAAGCAGTCAGGATGAATGGGAGAAGTGACATGGTACTAATGAACAGAGGTATCACTAGAGAAGTATCGGAAAGTTCTGAAATTCCGTTCGCTTTGTGAATCCGTTGGTTCATACAGCACGATAACACGGAGTCTCGTCGTACGAGTGTGACCGAACAGTTTAAAAGATGCCCAAATCAAGCTTTTCTTCAGTCAGCGTGCTGGTCATCTACAAAAACCTCATCGAAAGCACCTGCGAAAGTCTCGATCGTAAGGCAAAAGTATGTTAGCTCCTGCATAACAGCAGTGACCACAAAAAACGTCTTGAAGAAGGCTTGAAACAGTATCCAGATCACACGTACGAACAGGACAATGGAAATTAGGAATGAAAGTAATGAAAATAAGTAGTGGCAAAACCAATGCGGACGTTTCCTAACAAACAGGGCAGATACATCTGTCCATGATATAATCGTTCTATCAGAAGAGGGGAGTTCCTTGTCTGTGTAAATAAACCACTACGCTTCGTATTTCAAGGTCTTCTAGAATACTTTGACGTCAACGAGTGAATTAACGTTAAACCAAAAGACGTATGTTACTGATGTGTAGCGCACGAACTAAACATTGAGCAACATTCACAAACAGGACAAGGAAACTAAAAATTCGAGTCATGAAGAATGGAACATTAAGCCTATGTACAACAAACTGGTAGTCATGGCGATTAGACCTATCGCCACGACAACTTCAAGAAGCAATTCAAACGAGACATTAGGCCGTAAGCACGTTGTGTACCACCTGCCTAAGCGGAGTTAAGATCCGTGAATTAGTACCTAAGCCTCAACAACCACCTATCATTCAAGACTATGCTAAATTTATTCTACAAAACCAATGGATTTGGGAATAGGTGGGATAGCGAATCCATCTGCCTGTGAATAGACGCTGCATAGTGTTTTCAGCTGCTGCAACAAAGTCTGAACGTGTCAATGTTTGCATCTCTCAAATTTCTACACCTTAATATAACAGTTCACTAGAACTGGCTTAGCTTAGTTCTCGACAGCGGTAATGTATCGAACCACAGAGCGATGCATTCTGCAGTTAACACACTAGTCGTACGGTAAATTAGTGTAGACCGAGGGCACGAATATTGGATCGTGTGACCACTGCGTACGGAATGTAGAATAGCAGCGGGCTGTACGAAAGGCCCGATCAAAGCAGATATCCTGATCCAGAATTCTATCCGCAGTTAAACGCATTTCATTCTCCTATTCAGGTTTTCGTATTTTTTCCGACTTGTTCGTACATTTGATCGCAGTTATTGTGCTCCGACGCATTCATCACAGATGTCCACCACAAAATGTGTTAGTAAAACTTGATATCCTCATAGGTGACTGACGTTGTTTAGAAAATCAGTAACTAGGTTCGTCTCCGACGTGCACCGGCGGCTACCATTCACCCACAGACCAATGTTTCGTACGGCACAGGTGCATCCCATTGTATTGTGGCGAAGAGGCGTCCAATAAAGCACAGTCTTTTCTGTCCAACTCGCTAGTTACCATGCCACACGCGCGCTTGCGATTTTGAATCACAATTCCAGTCTACAACAACCTCCGGTTTCCGCGCACACGTCGTGTGCACTACTACCCGGTTTAAGTGTGTGATTAGCGCCTTCTATCCGGGGGTTTTCCGCCTGCTATTCCTCGTCCGTTGATCCGATTCCGTTGAGCGATGACTTGTCCAGTCGCTCCTGTTGTCCTCCGTCTATCCACTGTGGGCTTTGACAGTACTCCACAGCCCTGCCGAGATATTCCTGAGAGGGTTGGAATAATCACGCCTCCAATTTGGTCATCCATCCTATTTTGGCTGCCATGTCTCGCCCGTTGGTCCGATCCGGTCGAGCGATGACTCATTCGGTCGTCCACGCCGTCCTTCATCCGTTCGCTTTGGGTTTTTGAACGCACCTCCACCCTGTGTTGAGGTATTCCACCGAGAGTTGGAATACTCGCACTTCCTGCCTGACAGTCCACCACAGTATGAGTAACGGTTAATCACCGAGCCAGGACGAAACAGTTTCATTTGCATGCTCTGTGAGTTATGTAAAAAGGCGCACCTAGTGGAACACAGAGTGGGCGGGACTAGAAGATGGCAGTAGTCTCTTATGGTTTGCAAATTAGCTTGGCGAAAGGAATCTTGCTCACAGGTGGTTGAGCCATGAACACCAGGTACTCACTGACAAGAACACCAACTTTTCACTACAGCCAAAGTTAGCAACAGTTACCTAATATTAGTTTGATACTATCCTGATACGGCCTGACGTATCCATTGGATAGACCTAAATCGTCTCTACAAACAACCGTACGTGCTACGAGGGGGGATGACTCGTCACGTGATACACACAAATCCCGAGTAAAACGCCTGCTTAGAGTTGGGTAACTGAGCCTTCCCATCATACGGCTATGTGCCTCCATTTATGCTCGTGACAGCACCTACAGACAATGCATGAGTTCTGAATGCCAGTGACATTGAGGTCACGTGACTCACTAGCAGAAATAACGCGTCAGATGACAACGCCGCGTGTTGTGTTGTGGAAACCCTGCAAAGCTATGCGAGTCAGTAATGACAAGACTAAATATGGGACGTATCGTCTGACTGGAGGCAAATATGAAACAGACTAGCATCTGCGCTTTGAAGTTGAATTGGAAACAGAACAATACAGATCAAATAAAAGACTGTGCAGTGTAGCAAACTCGAAACTCATTCGAAGATCCCTAATATGACCAGATAAACCCGATAGCTTGTTACATATCATTTTATCTGTAGTTTTTCATAGCCAGACCACTCTGAAAGTGAGTGTAATGGACACTAGGAAAGAGACGGTGGCGTTTAAAACTACTACCAATTCTAACCACCAGAACAGAGTTACGGTGTCCACATTTAAACACGAACGCCCAGGAAAATCAGATAGTATCGGTGCAGTGGTCAAATCCACAAGAACTTACCGAAGTGGTCGCCGCTTGAGTTCTAGTTAGGAACAGATCCCTAACTCACATAGACATGAGAAGCTCAAGGGGTTAAGTATGTGGAATAGTTTGGGGACAAAGCTTACTCTAATCCCAGCTCCAGGAACGTTTGCAATGATGTTCCTTTCAATCCACAGAAAAGATTAGTTTATTTCAGGCTTTCTGTCTTGGACAACAAACTAAAACTGAAAAGCCCTAATTTGATACAAGTGCTTGCACGAACTGTTATGCATGGAACAAAGTATGCGTGTGGAATAACTTATGTGCAGACTAAAATGCGGAAGATCGAAGTATCTGTCGGCTTAATCGATAAGAATGAACTCTAGCTTCAATCGGGCGTCCTGTCACTTCGGTAACTCGTCGTGTCAAGCTCCCGACTACTTCAGTGACTTGCAAGCCGTTTTCAAGCCATCCTTGAGAATACTGAGGTAGTCATTCCCAAACGACTTGCAAGCAAGGTATTTCCATATGACTTTGACGGGGACTGAAGCTAGATAGCAAGATGACCAAGAAAGGGGGCAGTCCAAGCTCGCTGACACATCACTCGTGAACGACGATGGCTGAAGCTATCGTCCTGCAAAAGGGCACAGCCAGACCCAAGGAAACAATGAGACTATGAGGTATAGTGTGATTCTTCTGTACAAGATTGTCAATTATCTTTTCCAGTTCATCCAAAACCCTCAACACAAATGCGCGGAATTTTCAGCATGCGTGAGCTCCCAGATGGATCGTATACTGAGCCATGCGATCGATAGATACTGTAGCCAAGTGAGCAACAGATTCACGGAAAAGGGCTATCCAGCCCTAATGTTCCATTCGCAATTACGTACTACTGAAGTCCACTGTGTGATATCGACAATATCATCAGCAGCAGAGAAATTTTCTGATCCCAAGTGTACAATAACAGATGCGTTCGTCACCGAAAAGCAAACACTCGACCGAAACCCGAAAGTCGACGTGAAAATGCTGGAAAAGATAGCCGAACGCCCAAATTAATTAGACGAATAAAACAGGTTGTTAGATTGGTTCACGCGCAGATACTGACGCACAACTACAAACAACTTCCGTTAATCCTGTAAACAGAATGTATTCCGCAGATCGGAATAACGAGATCTGCTGTTCGACAAGGAGAATGAATCTATGCAGAATGGTTACGTAACAGTATAATCAGATACATGAAAGTCAGCAACCGCCCTACAGAAAGTGCGAACAGCTAGGAGGAGGAGCAAAAAGATTCACAACACAAACGTCATTGTCTGCGGGTAAAGGCCTTACCAAATGGCATACATAACCATACGTGTGATTTGTTCTTTGAAACTCAGTTAGGAAGTCCAAATACAACAAAATTAACCACCACGCATCGAACCAAAGCCACGGATACGTGTCAGCAAACCCTCGTTTCCTAAGTAACCCAGCAACCACAAACAGAGAATGATGAGTTGTATACTTAGGACGTATAGGAGTCAAACAAACCTGCGGGGCGAGAGAACTATTTTCAAGGATTTTTACATAATACACCTCTCTAAGACACATGCGGAGGCTCGTCATTACCAACAAGGTGAGCAACCCAAGTAGTCATGAAGGCATGAGTTCATATGAACGCAATGTTGAGCACCATCAGTTTAATCTGGATGATGGATTTCGGCGTGTGTGTAGTTCCTGATTGGCTTTGAGAATGTAACGGAGACCTAAAGTGTCCGTATCAATTAGTACAATTATTGAATCACTTTCGAATAAATGAGAAGGAAGGTTGCAAACATACATAGACAGTGTCATTCACAGATAGTGTACGCTGGCCGTATCAACCAAACTTTTTGTGTGGGCATTTTTGTGAGGACCCAGTGACTATTAATCAACCAATGATCATTAACAATGCCGGCCTCATCAGATAGCAACTAATTCACATTACTGTACGGGGTTTTCACTTATAATGCCAACTTTCAATGTCTATGTCTGGTACTTCGTTCGTCCTCGACATTCTCGGCATCATGTTTCTGTCATCTGAAAATCAAAAAGCCATGCCCACTTTGCGATGTACAGAGACAAGTCAACCTCTGCAAACTAAGGATCTTTTTATGAGAGACTGACAACTAATCCATACATCACCTCACAGTAAGAAGGCCGACCAGGTAACATACAGCAACCGAACAAAAATCACAAGTGTAATAGAATGAAAAGCAATCTAACAATTTCAATTCCGTTTTGATGAAAAAATAGACTTAAATGGTGAGTGTCTAAACAACAGCTTCTTTCCCTGTCTCTGACAGTAACAAGTACATAAATAATGCAGGACTTGTTCACCTCAGCAGAAGATTGGTCAGTTCAGTGAAAACGTTCTGGTTTAAAACCTCACTAGATCTTTGAAGAAAATTTTCTAAAGTCCTCACAATGTCAGAAAATTCTCACTAACGATGCGACAAAAAACTGCTTCCGACAATTCTTCTGCAGGTCTATACAATTACAGAAATTTCATCAAAACGTGCCACGAGACAAACTGCAGAATCCAAGACATGATTGTTGACGAGTGACATTAAAAGCAACCGCTAGACACCACATAGATTGGTTAAAACTGTTTAGGAATATAACTCTAGTCAATATAATGCCAAGTCGCGCTGTTTTCATGAGTGATCAACAAGGCCGTCGGTCGGACGATCTAGTCGGTAAACCAAGACATGATCAGATTCATGAAAGACCTTGAGAGGAACACAAGTGGTATCCACGCCATGCACTGAAGACGGCAGCAATGTAATACGAACAGTAAGAAATAGCGAAAAAGTAATCGTCAGTTGAGACACTACGACTGATGGATAAAAACAAAGACCAGAGTTCGATTTTGTTAAAATCACCTGCTTTAAGACTATGAGGGTTCGCGGAAGTTTCTCAACAGACGTTCACAAGTGAGAGTTTTCTGGAAGCTGTTTAGACGCACCAGCCACTTTCCTCACCAATAACAACTTACTAGAACACTATCGACATGGATGTTAAAGCTAGTGAATGGAATGTGCTGATGCACGTTGTCGCGGACATCTACTGCTAGTGTCACATCTACATTTTCTTGAAGATTTATAGAAATAAGTAAACACTAGAAACTATTGAAAAAAGTTCTTCATTACTGTCAATTCCAATTCTTTTTGTTTTTGATGAATTTTTCAAGTGTAGTAATTTTTGGTTATCGGCTAGTCTGCTATCATTTTCGTGTACAGTAACATTATCAATAACAGCGAATGAGTGCAGTATAGTAACACCAAAATCCGGACGCAACTGCTCTACTGATACCGTTTTACCGGAACATATTTTGTTAGTTCTAGACAGTAATAAATGAACTCATCAGTTCTATATGATAAGGCCTTAGAATAAGTCCCGTGAAATAATATCTTCACAAAGGCTACCATAACTCACTTTTCACACGAACATTTATCCGTCACAAAAAGTACGAAAAGCAATCTGGTCAATGTGTAATAATTCCGTTTCACACTAGAAAGCCACATAAACGTATCTGTCAACGTTTGATTCTCAGTGCTGAAACCCGAAGGAGGTCGCCTTGCTAAAAACATGCACAATGTCTAATTGCACAAGTGGACGTAGTACAGTTGCACTGCAAAACTCACGATGGGAACAGACAACCTTCTTTCAATAGACAGATTGGAGAGACTCCTACTGACAACAGTCAATACATTCATACATAAGTCCACAACATCTCAATCGCCAAGCACACTACGAATTCGTGAGTGTGAATGCAGTCTTCGGTAAGTGATGTTCACCTAATTCGAAGATAACACGTAATCGGTACTACCGTTGTACATTGCCGTTCTCTTGAACAGCCAGCTCGAGAGCAATGTTGGGTCCACAAGGCTTCAGCTTCCTACATCGATCGTTTAAGATTGGACCATGTCTTCAGGCACTATTGTTTGTTTCCCAACCACGTAGGAGATGCTCACGGTATCCTAAGGTCAACTGCATGCTGTTGCAGCCAAGGTGGGCTGGTTAGGTCATCGTGTCATTGAGCAATTGAAAACGCACATCGCACCAACTGGGTAAGTGAGATTAGGTTGTCTACGTGTTTTCATTCGTTAAAACAAGAGTACGTAAAGCTCCGTGTCTCACACAAACTGTAGTAAAGTGAAGGACCTCACTGTATCATGATGATGAAGAGGTTAAACTTGGAAAAGACGGTATTTCTCTATCACTGACATGTAGTCATCTGTCCGGGGTATAGTTGTGATATTTGGCAAAATTGTTGAGGTCAAACGAAAGCCCACCTCGCCATAACCGTAACGTGTCAACTTGAGAATGATTGTGTACAACATATTCTGTTTACCGATGAGTAGCGTGGTAACTTCTGCTGGATTCGAATCAACTACAGAAATCGTACACCCCAACATGTTATGTGCTCTACCAGGTGAGTGAGGAGGTCTTGCCTAGAGAGTCTTGAAGTTTCATATTACGACTTCCTTACCCACTCACTCCATTGGGTATCCCTATACATCGTCCTTTAAGTTCAACGCTGTCGGCAGCACGACGAAGTTATATCCAGCATCTTACGGTGACCTATGGAAAGTATGGAGTTTTAAACGATCTCATCTTGACCAATCAACTACTGCAAGACATCCACCTCAGTGTTCTACCAACGTCAAGTGTGTTCATAGCTGACCATTGAGATGACAACTCTGCAGCTTGTTGCGAGTACGATTACGTGTGGCTGAAGTTGAGACACCGCTTGTCTCACGCAATGCATTCCAAGCAAAACTGTTGTGTTGAGATGGTCAAAGGCATGACCCAGATGACAGTAGGAAAGAAAACTTTTGTGAACGTGACATTGTTGTCAAAATGGCTACCTGAATAGAAGGAAGTGAGTAATGACAGAAACGGCTGTCTGTCACCGAGAGAGGGAGTATTTTAGCAAGACACTGAGGGTTTTCCATATCTCTATTCACATGTACGAGTGACAGTGGTGCCTTACGGACTTGGAAAAGTACTTTCAACTGCTTAGAAGCAGGATACTTAAAAACGTATCTACACAGATAGGCAGTAGCCGAGAAGAACAGTCATCAGATAATGACAAGTTTAGGCAACACACCTAGACTATGGTTGGATTACAGGCTCAGCTTGCTAAAAAGCCATGATGTTGACATAATCAAGGCTTGTGACACATGAAATTTTGAAATGCAAATAAAAAGTACGAGTGCAGAAATGAACCGGTCAACATTTGACTAGCAGTTAACCGCTCGAGGCGAGAATACAAGCAAAGATTGCGCACATATGTGTACGAGTAGGGCGGAGACAATCTGTCTTGTTTCTTAGATGATTCAGCTGCCATGTATGCACACATATGCGTGTGTGCATGTGCAGATCGCCAGACTGCGAATTGTTTGATGTGGTTTTTGTGGGTAATCCAAGTAACCCGTCCGTAATCCTATCAGACTTGCACGTACACTGATGACCATGCTTCGCATGACAGGTAATTCATCACTCAAACTCACGCAGGGTAGAACACACACACACACACACACACACACACAAAGCTTGGGAAACAGCGTTGTTGTAGCAATGCACTGACACACTGTTGGCATTCGAGGTCGAGGCGAATCATGTAACCAGACCAAATTGAAAAGTCTGATGGGTACACGGTCACGCAGAGTCTGATAAAGGTTGTGTAAATTGTACACGTTAGTCGGATTAATATTAACTGCTAACCGGTCACTCCAAGGGGGGGTGGGTATCAAAAGTTTAAAAACCTCAGAGCAACCGCTAAAATCAAGGCGTAGTGCAAACGCTCACTTATGGTTATTCATTACATTTTTTAAACTGGACAGTAACGGACTAGTCAAGGTAAACTATAGTAAAACACTGACACACATGAACCGTTCTAATCATCCTGTCAATGCGATTCAGTCAGCATATCGAATTAGCCGCAACCGTAGAGCGTCGTATTATGGCCACAGCTGAAACCATTGCAATAATCTCGTAAAATGCAACACTATGAGCTGAAGAACGACACTCATCTAAATCCATCACTTAATCACTAAACGGGTTACGAAACATTGTTGAAATGGTATCGTGGTTGTCACATGAGTGACTTGTCTGACCTCATAACCTCGTTCGTTTTGTTTAGCTGAACAGTGATCGTTTTGACAAATTCTAAGGGGAATATAATGTAATCAATCCAATGACGAATCACTCAAAACCAGCCCTTGTTTTCCAAGTACTTGTCAAACAACTTTCTCTGACAAAAACAGGCTGGTTTTCAATCGCTTCCAATGCTTCTCGCAACTAGAGGTCAAATGGTACGAACATTTTAAAAGTAGCGTCCAGAATTAGGATAGACCAACAATGTAGACTGCACACAGCACACTGCAACCAGACCGGCTCATTTGCATAATGCTAAAGCGGAAATCACAGTGTCCATCACTCTGAGTGATGCTCGTATAGGTGACAGAACGAAGCAATCCACTCATCGGCGATGTGCGGCAGAGGAGAGCGGGGGGGGGGTAAATTGGACGAAGACGACTTGGATGCCCACCTGATTATTTCCACGACCTTCGGTGAAGAGGACCCGCATAATTTTTAGATTGTCAAATTCGATTTGTAGCCACTCGGTGAGCTGACTCTGTACTGACTGTGCCGGACACCACGCTCCGGAGGGTTGGTCTTGCGGTGCGAAGACATGCAAACTGGAACAGGAATAACAACAATAAAATAACGATAACAATAACAACTACAACAATGGCGATGATAAAAATAAACTCATCTCAGAGTATCTGAGAAAGCGAACGAGTATGACTGCACACATAATAGAACTAATGAGACTCAGTCCATCATCCAACATAACACATAAATGGGGATATGCGAATCGGTAATATGTTTATCACTGCTCTCTGATGAAATGAAGCGCAAAACTCAATCAGTGTGGTCATCAGGTGTGGTCATCAATGCCGAAAACAGTTTTGTATTCGCCAGCAACGCAACTGTGCCCACAGACCCAGGTGATGCTTCTGTCTCGGTATGAACACGCTGGGCATGTTAAGTTTATTTGGAACTCAGATCCATGTGTCACTTGTATAAAAATGATATCGTTACATGAGCGCAAGCAAAACCATCAATAGTAAAGCAGGAATTGAACGAGCTCCACTGACAATAAGAGGAAATGATAACGCTGAAATGAAACCGCAAAAGGGTTTGTTGTTTGTCTCTGGATTCCTGTACTAGTTCTAAAGCAAAACTGCTATCCAATGTATTCTTGTTCTCTTCGTTTAGTTGAGCTGGAGCTGCCCGGATCTAAACAAAACGAACCCAAAATTTTGATACACTATTTTCAGGTATGTACCTTGGAGATTCCGTTTTCCTGAAGCACAATAAACCATATGAATACAAAGAGAGCATGAACTTAATAAAATGCTACAGTAATCTTCCTTGACAAACGTCTGTTGACCTTACAATTGATGCTTCAGTTGAAACACTGGGTTCCCTTTACTAACTTCATCAGTGCAGAAAGAAGACATGTTGTAATATGTTAACATTTCGTTTACTGTCATTAGTCGCAAACGTAAAACATGTAAGTTAAATATCACAGACAATTAGAGATAGACAGGGTATGGACACGTATCCAGTCTTGTTCCATCTGCAGTTTATTAGGGGTGCAAATGTGTCTGGCCCTATAGAATAGGGTTTTGACCCAACCCCTCTTGTATGCTATCGGGGCAAAGCTGGAGAACTGTAGATATTGTCCGCCCCATGTTGCCTTGCGATAGACCAATCGCTGTAGTGTTCCATCATCACATCTAGTGATGGGTACATCTAAGAAAGCTAAATTTCCATTCGATTCCCTTTCGTGAGACAAGGACAGGTTCGGATGAATAGAATTAAAAAGATTAGAAAATAAACCAAAATGGTCAGTGTCCGTAAAAATCAAAATATCATCAACATATCGTTTGTACAATAAGGCTTTGGCAATATTACCAGGGACTTGCCGTTCACTCATTCCCAAGAAGATGTCGGCTAATGTTGGGCCTAACGGACAACCCATAGCCACTCCGTCTACTTGTCTATAAGAAAGCCCTTCAAAATTGAACCTGATATTTTTTGCACACAGTAAAATGAGATCCTGTGTCACAGTTTTGGCTGGAAATAAAATCACATAAAAACTCAACTGTCTCTTGAAGCGGAAAGTTCGTGAAAAGAGAATCAACGTCAATTGAATACATAGCTTGTGAACTCATCGACACGCGTCCTAATGTCTCTGCTAGTTCAAAAGAATCCCTTAGACAATGGGGGGATAACATTTTGCGAACGGGGTCCAAAATTTCAACTAGTCATCGAGCAACTTTATGATATGTTGAATTGTTCATACACATAATTGGGCGCAAGGGTACTCCATCCTTGTGTACGAAACAGGAACATTCAAGCCATGAAGGAATTGAAAGGAATGCAGTGCTTAGTGTTTCTAAAGCCGGATAAGGGTTCTGTCGTTTTATCTTTCTTAAATTTTCGTTGGTCTTCCAAAATGGTATTCATTTTCATCATGTAACCATCCTTGCTCATGATGAGAACGCAAACACCACGAATGAGAGGTGCACCAAAAATATACATAATACGTGGTGTGACTGTATACGTGTCCATACCCTGTCTATCTCTAATTGTCTGTCATATATAACTTGCATGTTTTACGTTTGCGACTGATGAGAGTATACGAAATGTTAACATATTGCAACATGTCTTCTTTCTGCGCTGATGATGCTTTAGTGTTTCTTAGGAATATCAGCCTAGAAAGCGAATTTAAGTTTGCAAAAACCCAAAAACTCGTGTTTCGACAACTTCCGACAAAATATGTACCCATCTATTTGAATGTGCGTGCGTAAGTTATAAACATACAGTTTTCTATTCACATTTTTCTGACTCCAGAAAGGCAGTTTACAATATTTACTATCTAGTATGTGTTCACCCATCCGTTATTACTGATAGCAGCTCCCACATTTGTCCTGACATTTCAACATATCCTCGACAATTTATCCTATGCATCCATGGGTGTATGTCGCAATTTTCTGACATCAAACAGATCAAGCAGATCACCTTTACTAGAGGGCAAAGGATATATTGACCATAAAATGAAATTTCGTCTGATCCTCTCAATCATCAGGAATGGTTAGATGGAACACTGAACGGATACAGGAACACCGGAGACCTAATCCAGCTGAAACGTGGTCGTCTATACAAAGAGTACACTACCTTAATCTCAAATCAAGGATCCTGTGAAAGGTATAGAAAGAAGAGTGTAGGCTGTTACCATTGCCGTGTCGTGCGAAAAGTGCCGGAACAATGTGAAGCTAAGTGGTAGTATAAAGCGTTTTGGATACGCTCGATATGTCAGGTGCGAAAACACTTAAATCAGCAGGAGTTGACAACCACAAGTAACCGAAACATTCAACACGCCAGTTAGCCCAGCCAAACATTGTACATCTGCAGTGTTGTTATGTGAGAACGTCACGCCCTGGGGTCTGGTCAAGCCAAATTGCTGCGGCATGTGCAGTTTGTCGTGACTACAGAACGCGACAGTGGACTCCAATGTTCTGTTATTTGGAGGCCAGCAGAGTCACACAGTCTCAATTAAAACAGTTGTATTGGGATGGGCAGGTGCACAACAACAGGACGGTCGTAGTAGTTGTCATGACCGATACGAATGACCCCCAGGCAAATGCACGTAAGAGTTTACGTTAGTAACGGGCGTCAGAAGGAACAAGACAAGCAACAAGAATTTCACAGCCATTGTTTACCGATAAAAACAACATGCCAGATCAAATCGGTGGAAGAAAAAACCTAGTAGCATATCGATTTTTACACTTATGCGTACTACACATGTCAAAGTCCACCTCAAAATGATCGTGCGCAGTGATTATACATAAGAATTGACTGAAGGCAATACAAGTTCTGACGTTGGCGTTCAAACTAAGGCTGCGCAAACGAATACATTGGTTGATCACATCAAATAATCAAAATTCCGATAACGAAAAATACAAGGTAACCAAGCGACAAAAAAGAAAGGCAATTTATCGATTAGTGTGACCAGAGTTGTCAGATCAGCCGAAAAGGCGGTCATCTTGTCTTTACTCAGTACGGTTACCATACAACACCGTGTAGTTGTTACTCTGAGATTGTCATTTCGGCAAAACATGCACCATATAACTATAAGTAGGCAGGCTTCTGGCAGTCCAATGATCTCCCAATATTACAAGTTCTTTAAAGCACTGAATAGTGTAACAGGCCCGTAACATCGGTGAATAGTATGAAATATGAGCGCGCACACCGAGGATTACTAGCCTGAGTCGAATGAAAACAGAATAATCACTCGTTTCGCCCACCGAAACCATAGACGGATAATAGAAATTGGAGTAGATGACAATCTGCACATCGAACAGTCGCACAACGATCGAGATAACTAACGCAAGCAAGGCTGTTTGTTTGTCAGTGGCGTACTATATGGCGCAGTGCACGATCGTTTCCATAATAAATTACGCCCTGGTGTCAGTAGTATTCTGCACGCAGCCATACCTGTAGTTGATTCCTTAGTTTCTACATCAGCAGAAATGACGTTTTTTAAACGTCCAAAGGCAAAACGCTTTTTACATTTTAAAATTTGTCCCGGTCCACTTAACCATTTTACCCCTTGTAACTAGGTCAGGTTACATAGCCTTTCATGAAAACAAACCTGCCTGCGGTTAGCTAGCACGATACCGAATGAGCAAACTGTTACCCACACGTCTGCCTAGAAAAGTGCAAGATTCCCAGAAAGTATGGCATGATTTCAGACGGAACAGTAGATCGGCCCGGCTACTTCTGGCAGTTTGGGTCCACCACAGAGGGAGCTTTGGTAAGCCAAGTAGACTTGATCACATGATTACGTACGCGTATGCATAAGCCTCGCCTAACTGTGAGGCCGGTGGGTTACTTTATGCACTCATGTAACCGCATCTGCAAACGAGTGGGACAGCTGTCAGTGTCTACTAGAAGCATTCAGCAACTGACTATCGATCACGATTATACTGAATCAGTTCTAGCAAGTTATCGCAATGTGGAGACAGAATGTCAAATCCATTGAGGATGGATAGAAAAATCACACAAGAGTGGATCAAAAGGGTTGAAGCGTATGGTGATGAGTGCAGAAAGACTCTTGGAAATGAATGGGTCAAACATATTAGATGATTGACTACACTTTATGACCGCCACCATGAATCCGAACCAGCGCTACACAAGCAACGTTAATTTCCTGCATCTGTGCACGCCCCGCGGGTTCAGAAATACAACAGCGAGGAGGAGATGATATGTAGGTGTCACGAGTTTTGCGGAAGATATTTTAGCTGCCGGATTGTGTCATGAGATGTCAAGTAGAGTAATGCCACATATTCAGTCAGATCACCAGGACGGATGATTCAATATTTGCAATACAGCCCAGCGGTTAGATTAGAATTCGAAGGACAACCATTCAGTAAGGGGCTCAGGCGTCTCGTTGCTCGGGTTGACGGATGGCAAACGAAGAAGCTGAATGAGAAGTGAATACTGGCCAAACTGTTACAAGGCAGAACTGGTAATGGTGGTCAAAAAATCGTGAGAAGCACACAACTACTTCTGTCACTGTCATCATCATATGTACGTGTTCAGTAAACAGCTTGCAACCGGGCAGCTGGGGCGAGTCACTGACTCTTACAACACGATACAGCGAGACTTCGTCGCACGAGGATTGTTGAACAGTAGATGGAACTCACGTTCTGCCCTGATGTCATAAAGATAAACTGAGATAAACGCCAATTGAAGAATAATTTCTAGCTGATGTCGATAGTCTCAAAGAACTACTGAGACGGTTTGGGACAGTAACTTTAGCAAATGTCAACACAACAATCGGACGTACTATGTAACGACTTAGAGAAGTTATCAGACAGCGTCGTGGCAAACGATTTACAGAAATTGATGTGTGGTAGTGTAGACGCCAAATATGCCAGTCTCAGACATTTGTTCCCGAAAATATGTTGGCTTCATGTGCAACTTGAGTGTAAAACAAAACCAACTGTTCTATTTTCCCACGAAAGATATGAATGCATAGA
>LUCH01000561.1:11688-37182 GCA_013368495.1 Paragonimus heterotremus
CTTCTCCTTATTACTTGCGTGGGAGGTTTCAATTCGAATACGATTTCTAGGGCTATTCGAATTCCCTAATTACGAGTATTTCACTCCATCAACCTGTTAGAGTTACGAAATAACACAATGACATTAAAAACACTCATGTGCGAATCTTGGTGCTGGTCAAAATTCACACTAACGCACTTTTCTGTTTGCAAACTCCAACTGGGTGCTGATTTCCCGTATATCGATTAGGTTTGGCAGACAATACCCGAGGCAGTTGGAACGATTAAACCGGTTTTTTCTACCCACGCATTGTTGGATTAAGTAATCGAATGACAATGGCCTCGACAATGGATAACATTCAGTGGCGTACGAATTTTGGCCGAATAGGTGGAGTTGTGTAAATAACGGCGAACGATTGATCTATGTTAACGAGATACTCGTTGTCAGCTACCAATCGATTCAGTCACGACTACACATTTGCAGCGCTTGTTTCGATATGACACCTTAAGGAATGTAAAGTTCTCTGTATAGTAACCTCTTAATTAAGTACCTTAGTGTTGTTTCCCGTAATCCTGTGAATCCAAAAGACCGTTAGTAGGTTAGCTGGGGTGTTATAACGAGCAGAGTATGTAATTGTATCGTGTATGTCGAAGGTAGGTTCACTCAAGCAGTAGTATCGTATGGTTGAAAGGAAGACAAATATACGGTAAAAACTGCAGGTAAGTACATGTACAATCTACTCTACTGTAAGACGGCAGAATGTACAATGTCATCAAGCAAGCGATAGCAGTAAGGCCACGTGACCTAATCCAGTCAGACAAGCTTGGGGGCGCACCAGGTAGCCATGCGTACTTAATCACGTGAACCGACCAGTTACACAAACAGGTACACGTCTGCGTGCACGCACTCAACAGGACACAACACAATTTTAAACTTAGTTCACCCAATCCGTGTTTATTTGAAGGAGCTCCGATAAACTACTGGAAGGTTGGAGGATTTTTTGAATGATAGTTGGGTTCATTCTGTCTGTTGGATGCCGCCAGAATTGACCGAACGTTGCTAACATCTGTGGACAGAACAACCTCCTGACCCCCGTATTTCACCTAAAAGTCGCCCTCTGAAATGTTCCTTCAACTAACTCAGCCTTGTCATACCAAATGTAATATGCCTTTATGTTCGTTTATCACATATGGGCACACATTTATGATAAAAGCAGTGGAAAACGCCTCAAGTTGGGTGATTCACTAAGCTCATTTCTAAATGGTTCATCGTTTCTCAGTCATTTTAGCCGATGTTCAGCAAATGTTAGAACTTAAGTCGCCTCAAGTTAGAGTTCTGAAAGTTTGTTTGATTAAATGCACTGTGAGCCTGGTGTCGCCAAAACAACTAGATTGATTTTCAGGACAACTGCGGACTACTCACGATCTTGTTATGTAAAACTGTAATAGTTCTGAATACGGGTTATTGGTCGAGACAATCCATAGCGATATGAGATTCTTCTGTTGATCTATCTGAAATTAGTTAAGCATGTATATTATCAATATAGAACAACATGGGTAGCATTATGTTATTTGATTACAAGACAAGAAGTGGCCAAAACAACGGAAGGCTCAAAGATAAACTTTGTCAACAGGAAAATAGAGTGTTGAAAATCCGTTCAAAGCCAGTTTGAAACAATTTTCTGTTAGGTACGCTTGTAGATATCTGATTGAAACTCTACATGTAAATGTGTAGCGACAAGTTAAAGTGAGTATCTATGTTACAAGATTTCCAAATTTGAACAACAAGCTGCCAACAAACAATTTTACATCAGCATCTTAGACCCAAATATCTCTTCCAATTAGCAGGTTTGAGACAAAAGGATATTCATCAAAAATATCATGCATCGCGGTAATGTCAAGTGTGTGGCTCACCAGTATAGTCCAGGAAATGGTACCTTCAAATATTTGCTAGGCATTTATTAAAACAAATCACTCGCGCATTTATTGTGAAAACCGTGCTATACTTACGAAACACATCTGATGTAAATTAAAACGAAGTATTTTGGAGGATTTCAAGGATGCACTTCACGTGGTACTAAAACGGTCTATTGAATGAATAACTAAAGAAATAAAAACGGTGAACTAATAAAATCAGTTAATTCTGCGCACCCAGTCATTGATGTCTACGTGATCAGTCTGCAAAACATAAGAAAAACTTTACGAGTATGATAATAAAATTACTTGAAATTTACAATGAACCGATTATCTTAGGTGATTTGTAGAGACATTAGTGAATGTGAGCAAAACACGACGTCACTTTCGTTAGATTTACGCTTGGGTGTATTTATTGTAAACAGCCTTTCGTGTAAGTGAACGCAAAACCTACGGCGGAAAACTTGAGTGGAACAACAAAAAACACTTGAGAATTTACACATGAATTATCCACTCTATAGGTAGGAGTAAACGACCGAAGTCTAACGAAGGACTTTATTGAATCAAACCACCATCAACGGTTACGTTCTGACTGCTATTTTTGTAGCGGTTCAAATTAGACCTGGCACATTTAATGGTTAGGTGACTATAAAACATATACTTGGTTTTTAACGTATTCCACGCTTTTCCGCGTTTCGCGGAATCTAACCAGAAAGGATGCAGCATTCGTTCATATATGTCATATGTTGGGATGTATTTATTTTGAAGACAATTGCATCATGGAATACTTTTTATGTCTAAAACACCAAGATACTTTAGGACCTCCTACCGTCTTAGACTGCTCTGCATGAATGTTGTACTGAGTGCTGTTGTGAGGAAAAAAGTCTGGTAGAAACTGCGAAAAAGTGACAACTACGATCGATCGTTTTAGGTGTTATAAGCCTGCCCCGTATGATAAGAAATGACCAATTCGGCACCCGGATTGTACAGCGCATCAGTTGTTGAGACGCTATTATACTGAATTCAACTTTTCCGCTTGTTGTCCGTATCTCGTGAAACACACGGACCTTAAGAGTAAGACATAAAGCGATGGACAAATGCTGCCCAAACCTTTCATTCCATTATTACGCCAAGATAGATTACCTATACGGAAGCGAGTTTTTGGGCACATGCTTTGACTGTTCAGAGTAAATTGACTGTAATTTGCTATATTCTGCATCAACACACCAAGTTTCAGAAACTCTGTTGCCATATAGCAACACTGTGCACCCCACCAATATTGTTTTAAATTTAAAACGTCGTATAATTCGCCCGAAATCATTGCGTCATTCAATGGTTATTCGATTGTGTCCAATCAAGTAAGCTATAAAAATTGACCCTCATAAAGACGTCATGGGTTGAGGCATTCACTTGCAAGTTTGACACTTTGCCTGAAAAAGCTCAAACAGAATATTGCAATAGCCTGGTCAACACAATATGCTTGGTAAATGAAACTGCTCCGGCAATTGCTCCTGGTCTACTGTCGCTTGCTGTAGATTGAACAGTATTCGATCGAAGTATTTACACTGTCATTCAGTTATCTCAAACTCTTCCAAAAGACGTCTTCTATACGTGCTGTTGAACTCGGAAAATTTCTTTTTGCTACCTGATTTGTTGTTGTGATTAGTCACCATAATTTGGAACAAAACTTTGTTCAGAAGGTCATTGAGAGAAGGTTGTTATTTAATTTGAGTTATGGTCCGTATAAAGGAAAATAATTTGGCGCTGATTTGGATAATAAACTGGTGTCTTAGATATGATTAATTAGTGCAACACTAGAACACAGTGCTGAATATAGACATAATGACGAAATGACCTCATATAAGAAAACCGAAAATAGTCGCAGATTATACTACGCAAAACTATACACTGAATACTTACGGTGTCTTGTTCCTTGGAACTTTAAAAAGCATTTGTTAACAGTGGTTGTGAGTTTCAAGGTGACATGAAGAATTACATCATACTAAATTGTGCTTCGACTTCGTGACGAACGATTAGAAGGCATACCGACCTATATAAAAATGTACAGCATCCTCTCGTTGTATTTGGTTCATTTAGTGAACTCCCTTTTATAAAGATACATATCAATTGGAGAATTTTATCGCTGGGTTTAAAACTTATCAGCGCAAATTATGTCACCAAAATGTTACAGCGTCTATATTCATGGAAGTCAAATTTTCGTCTAATTTGCATTCACTTACAAAATGTTGGTTTTTAATAAATTTGCACGTAGACTGCATCGATTATGACTCCCTGATAACTGCAAAAGAATGGCTACGTAGTTATAATCCGGGACAATCCTTTTAATTCAGTGAGTACTGCTTCGTGTTTGTACCCTATTTTCAGAACTATTCTACCGGCTTTATTGCGCTATTTCAAAGACGTGCCCTTTGCGTTTAACGCCAGGGCCTTTTGTATGCGTACAGAACCTAAGATATTTCATATCGTTCGCTCTTATTTTTACTCACGTCTTTCATAATTTCGGATATTGAAACCATGTTACGAATTCACAATAGAAACGAAGTTCGGAAATAGTTAAATCAATGGATTTTACGATAATCTGTCGTTCGATGTAAGTCATGCGCAATGTACTATATTAAACAAAGATAACACGACACCTTCGTTGGGATATCATGGACTTCATCTCCAGTATGAAACAAGTAGAGATGAATAAAACTTGCGGACTGAGAAAACCGAAAGAAAATGGATAGCAAAATAAGAAATTTACTTTCTGGAGTACTCGCATTCATGAACTACATACGTTAGTATCAGTTGTTTCCACTGTTGCATAGAAGGATGAACTACTATACGGAGAGTATAATGATTTACTGCATTTACAATGTACCGCAATAACCAGTGATAGATAAGGTGACCGCTACCAAGGTATTCCTGAAAACCTTTCAAAGTTGTTTATGGTATCTATGGGACAGTATTGTAGGCAGGACTGAAAATAACAAATTCCAAGTTCAAAAGTTCAAAATCATCACTGAGCAGCTAAATTTTGATAAAATTCAACCATGTTTTTATCAGAGAATCCATTAATAGTTATAATTTACTCGCTTTTTACTAAAACGTTACTTACCTTTCAATGACTGAGTTTGAATAAGTTAACTGTAAACGGACGCTCAAAGCTGTTGACAACCTATAGTAAGCGTGTGTACTAAACCTTGTATAATGTCCACGTCCCCATACAGCGATGGACGTCAATCATAGATTACATTTAATATTATATTAGACAAGATTCAAGTGTCACACATGAACCATTTCATCTTTTCAGTTTAGGTGAAGATGTTGGTCCCTCATTTTCTGCTCTTATTTGTCAACTCAAACAATTCAACAACCCGGTTTAGTTTTTCGTTGTGGAATGAACCAGACTGAAGGTCTTTTTGTATGGGAGAACTCAAACCAGAGGTGGGTGATGTTATCTGCATAAAAAAAGACTGTTCGTCCGTGTTAATATCACCGGAATAATTAATAAATATTCCCTTGAACCCCCTCTGTAAGCAAAGGTGACAAGTACACATATCAGAAGTCTACATTTAGCTTTGCTCAGATTGATAATAGACATATAACCAAAAGGCCGGGATCCAGTTGTCAGTAAGATGACCCATTGTATTTATTGTAGTGTACACTCCAGTTCACTCGTCTCGAGAGATATTAATAGGTTATCTGAAAAACTGAGAAAAGTAAGACAAGTGTAATGCGCCAACAGATCGATTTTTCACTGGAATAATTACTACACTATCAAAGGGTATACGAATGACTTGAGAGTGCTGGGTCGTTATTCATTATACTCCACCACTTATTTCACTGGTTAGCTGTAACTAATCATTGAACCACGCAGCGAACACGCACAACTTTGGTGCGTGTGGTCGTTCTGTACGGCATTCACAAGTAGAATTTTGATTTTTTAATCACTGCACACATTTGTTAACAGGTGGCTTTGTAACATCGCCCAATTTTGGCTGATTCACTGAAATATAATGACTACCGTCAAATCTCCGGAACAGAGAAGTAGAAAGTACCGGTAAGCACGATAACTTCGTTACGCCGTCTTCTGAGCTTCCAAGTGGTTCTCACGATTGCAACACGCTTACAGCCACCCACACAGGAACCAGGTTACGTGCGGCTGTTAGACACTTGATGCGTGGTGTATTTTGAGTGTTGAGGAGTGTCATACTCACACGTCGCCGGTTACCCTACTGAATGGTCAAGGATACACTGTTAAAAATTGCCTGAAACAGATGTGACTGGTATTGTGGGAATCTGACTTCCTGTGGACTACCTAACGCTCATTTTCCTAAGTAATTTATTTGAAGTCAAGTTTGAACCTACACGTTCGCCTTCTAAATGTATAGACGTATTTAATTGCATTTACAGTACAACCCAACGTGTATGCAATGCCCAGGCGAAGTTAAAATGTTTGGTTTTTTAAAGTGTCTTAAAAAAGAAAACAACGCTAATGTAAATACTTTTTTAAACAGGTCACAATTGAGTTCACATGCATCATAATGCGACATACCGGATTTTAAAGCCGTTTGTATGTGTTCAGTCTCAGAAATATAATGTTAAACGAGTCATCGATTTTTACAAACGTGCAATAGACCTCAATCGTTTGCTGCTTAGCAGGAATTACGATATAACATTCACATCAACCTAACAGTCTAATCATCCCATCCTCAACAATGAAAGCCAATCCGTTTGTCAATAGACTTCTTGAATGATTCCTCACAATATCCTCACGATAGTTTAAAACTCAGTCACATGTTGACATTTTTAATTGGACACCACTAATATGTTGAACTACAGTCCATAGAGAGGAGATATGTGTATTGACAAACCTTACTATTAGGAATCAGTCTTCACGGTGCATCTGAACAGCAAAAGTTACTTTGAGTAATGAAATTGTTTCTTGCAGTTCACTCGTTTTTGCCGGTTTTAATGTCTGTTCAAAGAGAGGTCTACCGCAAACCGTCAACTATCTGTTGTTACATTCTTAACGTTCCATTGTCATGTCACCCTAGCAAATTGATCATTCATTAAGGACTTTAAAATTGAACGTCTTGTCATCACTTATTCTAACACTGCTTAAATGAATGTTACAGGCAACAGGGTGTTTCGTCCATCTTAATACATGAATTATAGGGTTATATTTGCAAGTTTTTGATACGATATTGGGTAGTTAATGTGTCCAACGTTAAAACATATGCACTATCCAAGTTGCTTTATTACGGGCAGCATGCTTAAAGTCACATAATTGAAATTCTATTCACTAGTTTTCTGTTTATGTTACTTAATCCGTCTTATTCATCCAGTACACAGTGGACTGAATACACTGAGCACCACTGTCGTGGTGTGCGGCACTACTGGTGACACAGGATGAGAACACAATGTGGTAAATCTATGTTGAATAGTTTGACATCCTGCGATAATCTGGCCTCCGTTTTTGTGTTCTGTGATTACCGTTTACCCATCTTTTTATGTGTCACCAAACACTTGCAACAATCTTTGTTCCCGATGATTTTGCGAAACCCTAATAAGACAACGCTTCAACTAAATAACTGACGCATGTACCGCCAAAAGCAAGCAGAATAATATGTATTTCACGCACTGTATATCTTTGGGTTTCAGGGGACAGCTCAAACGAAATTACTGATCAAACGTATGCTGTTTGGCTATCAGTAGCAAAACGTAAATTGATGTTTTCGTTTTCGTCACATAAAACAACTGCTCCATACCTTGATAGAATCTGACTTGACCTCACTAACGTACCCTACTTTCTATTCGGCTATTAAAATCGGATGCAAATGCAACCTGGTTTAGGTGGCATTTTCATATGTAATGGTTTAATCGGAACATCACTTGGACGTCTGTAGACCATACATCGACTTGACCTTCGTCAGTCTTAGTGATAAACTATCTATTCGTGTCGTGATTCTTCCGTGCTGTCAGGTCTATGGGAGATGGGTAGCCAACCAATCACGTGTACGTGCTATACCTATCGATCACAACGCTTCGACAACCTCACGCTGATTGGTTACTGTGGCGAATTACAAACGCCCACCACGGGCAGCCCTCATTGACCGCATTGGTTAGCGTGGATTGCACGAGCAAACTTTCGAATCAAAGTTAGACCGTATGAATAATACAAGTAGCCAGGAGCATTTTGTAACTTTCCATTGGGATTGTTGGTGCTTTGCACTCGTCTGTATTCAGTAGAAAAGGAATACTGTGAAAACTTACTGAAAATCAGGACTTATTCCGACAACTGTTTACATAAACATCTGTCAATGGAATTTCTTTTCACTGATCGATTGGCATGAGCGCAAATATCGCATCTGTAATAGGAATTTACATTGTGATATGACTTCAGTCGCTCAACTGCTCATCACGACAATTCTTGGTAAGTTATAGGCAAACAAATTGATGCTGCAATGTGTCTAAAAGAAACCGATAAACGCGATCAGACTCATGAGTTTTGACATTCTGTAATCACTTCACGTGCTGGGTTGGCGCTACTTCACGGATTTTGCTGTACACTTAATCACAGATGACTTGATTACAGTCGAATGGAGAAAGTATTTCATGTGCCTTGGAACGCCTGTCCATTAATGATGTTAGTTATAATGCTCCAGACAGTTTTTCAGAGCAATAGCGTTTTCTTGGCGAAATTTTCTCTCTTTGAGAGAAGGGGCATTTGAGCACTCAAAATTCGACCTGTATGATTCAAATACAATGAAAAAGAAAATATCGCCTTGTAAGAACCGGTAATCTTTCTTTAACTCACGAGTGATATGGAGTCGAATCCACATCGGCTTAATATCGTAGACCATCTGATAGAAGATCCGCCATCGCTCACTGTTGTCATGGCGAACATGTAGCCATCACATGGTGGACAGGAATCACACACCGAAGTAAACGATGATATCAGTCACATACTTTCTCTGCAAGATTGTAGGAAAATGAGCGAAGTATGCATCATTCGAAGGGTGGTGCTATGTGGCGGTATGAATGGACATGAGTGTGAATACATCAAAACAGCTAAGATCTAGATGGGGTCCAAACAACGAAGTTTGTCTTCGGTTTTCAGCTAAAGCTTGCGTACGTTATATTACAACTGTAATATCAGCCACTGATCTGGTTAACTCGGCTTTCAAAACACAGCTACTTGTATTCTCTGCGCACTCACACTTAAAACTAATCAAATCTGGAACGCATCGGTAACAGATCTTAGCGGGTGTCTGATGTTTGCTGGTATGTCATAGCTCACTGGGCATACTCAATGTTGGATACACCTTAGATGAAATTCCGTTATGAAGTGCGTATCAGTGTTCAACTAGCTAGACTGATGCGCACAGATTGTCCATGGAATGACTTTAGTCTTCATGGTAATCCCTCTACTGGGGTCAATATTTAGGCAATCAGGGTTTGACCTGGTGAGACCACCACAAAGTTTCTTAGTATGGAAGCTGATCATCCCAGCCTGTGAATACGTCATGTATGTGATTATCAGAAGTTTATATCTTCAAAGAAGACGGAGAATTCTACCAATATGCATCTCAGAATTTTAAATAATGTGACACCATATCTTCCTTTTGGGCTCGGTCATATTAAGAAACATGGAGTTTAAGCAAGCTTGGTCTAAATAAAACCTTGTTGTCGCTCATTAAAATCAATGTAAAAAGGCAGAAAGGTGGAAATGTGACCCCAATATAGTCGGGTGATCAGAGAGTTAGAAATTAATGTTAATTATGAAGTACTGCAAAACTAATGACATAAATATCCTCGATGAATTCGAATTTCAGCAGATGTATGAACAGAACAGTATGGACCAAATGCATTGGTAAGACGATGCACATTTTCATAAGCCTAACTATCAGTCAAGCACTGCTGTTGCTGGAATGTTTTAGAGGTACATTCTAATATTTTGTGTGTGCACCTCAACCGAATAGCAGATATACAACATGTGGAGTGGCTTTGTAAACTTGTGTTGTCTAACGCGTACAACCTCAATACTGGTTACACTTGTTTTAAACTTTACATGGGGATAATGAATAATCTGCCGATTTAAGACACGGCTAATGCCCGGACTGTGTTTTGAAACCATGGGGCCACTGTGATATTGACATATCAGAGTACTTTAACATAGTGCAATCGCCATGGTGTCTCCTCAGTTTATGTCGTCCTCGGTGTCTGCATACTCATTTTCTTCCTTCCGTTTTGAAATTTGCTTCGCTCTCAGTAGCAGTTTCCACTACTGTAACAGGGTTTATTGAGCAGTATATGAAGTGTGGTGCTCTAACACTGTCAACCTGTTGACGATGACTACTCTCTGGGGGCTAGTTTTTAATAGCTTCATATAACGTGCAATCTACCTAATGTTACATCTCTCCATGGAATTTTTATAGCATACTTGTGTTATACTAAACAAACAAACTATCTATAAGGGGTGACACACATTTTGATGCTCAGGTCTTTCGGCTCATTCACATGGCTGTATTGATTACGAACGTGATATGGCCATTTCTGCTTGCAAAAGTACCTCTCTGTTCAGATATGCACGTACAATTTGATCTTGAGAGAGTCAGCAAGAAAGTCCAATATATAGATCGACTTGGAGTCATTTTCTCATTAAAGTGTTGTGTTGGTTCAAATAAACCAATCAACCTTAAGTTATGTTCAGTATTTGATAGTGCGTAGGAACTCATATTTATCAGTGACACAGTTAGTCGGAATCCATTGCCTATGGCGTCGTAAGGAATAAAAGTCACTAGGGACGTGTACAATTTCATCGCTCTATCTTCAAATTTGGAACCATCAGCGAGTTTTTTGTCGGAACTTATATGTTTGTCTTATGTTGTAAAGATCACGTGATCAACATGACATCTATTTTCAGAAAGAGGGAGCAACAACTAATCATGTCAGTTAGAGCGGATTTTATGACTTCTTGGGTTATTTGTACGTTAAGCTTGAATAAGTCAACCAAGGAAACAGAAAAATCTGCAGATGGTACGGTAGTCTTACAAATTGTGAGCATCACGTTACAGCTAGCAGAAGTTTATTTTTATCCCATTCGATTTTTAACCAAATTGTTCTTCACATATCTGTGACTATTAAACAAGGATGTGACCCACTGATGTATTGCTATGAACAGTGTTGACGCATCGATAAAATGCAGTCAACAAATCAGTCCGAATGAAACTAAACAGTTGACTTGGATATTATCCATCAACGGAATATGTATATTTTAACTGCTTGTCTGAACAAACCAGTGGTACTTGGTTCGCCTGATTGTTACAGACCAATTTTATTGAATACCAAGACTGACTAGTTGTAGCAAACATCCGATAACAGCTGATTTTAGTTATTTAGTATATGGCCAGTTTTTGAGGAGAACTCATTATTTTGAATTAACATTAATGAATCTAGAGAATTACTGATGAGTAGTCGGGGATTTTGTTAATTTCAAGTCGGGAATATTGGTTTTCATATAAACTGAACATCACCCACAATTGATAGCAGCGGTCGCATTCCCGCGGACTTTCTAGTCGGTCCCTTTGGAAAAGAAACACTAGACTCGAGTTTCGCCCTCATTAGGGCTCGTCAGTAGTGCATATCATCGTCACTGTCAGGAAATGAACCATGTTCATGAGGCAACCGTGTTTACCACTGCGCCACTGACCTCACAGTAGGCACGACCGAGAGTTCGACCTGTCTAGGAAGCCCTAATCGCGGGGTTGTCGATTGGAGTTAACAGACAGTAACGGTGTCTGCTATCGAGACGATCGATCAACCTGATCGTGACTAACAAGCGAAAGTGGTCGAGTTTTCACATATAATAATTTGGTAGTACCTAATGTGAGGTCAGTAGTACAGATGCTTCATGAACAGCATGTCTGGAGTTCTAGTTCCGGCAGTCGCAAGGATATGCACTACTGACGAGCTCTAATGAAAGCAAAACTCGCGTCTAGTGCTTATTTTCGAAAGGGTCCGACTTGAAAGTGCATGGAATGCGACAGCTGCGGTCAGTTCTGGGTGATGTTTAACGTGAAATTGATCAAAGTCTCGACTACTCATCAGGAAGCTGAGGAACTCAACAACCTTTCTAGAAGTCGCATGTTTAGATATCTCTTCCTTCACGCTTCTCATTTACACAGGTGAAATGAAACCGTACTAGCTGATAAGTTTACGGCTTCTCATCAAAAGTAAGCTCACAACATTGTCGTTTCGGCGTACTTATACAGAGGATACGTTGATTACATATATTCAACGTGTAGATCACGTAACCACATGGAAATCATGTGCACAAATCTAAACAGCTTTTACCCCAATATCAACTTTACCGCTGAACTCAAAAGGGGAAATCAGATATCCTTTCTAGATGTCAGGCTCACCAGAAGTGAAGATAAATCTCTAATGTGAAACACATGTTAGAAGAAGACGAGAACTAATTAGTTATTGTACCAATCGTATATAAACACCAACTGGCGCGAACGCTATACCACAGGAATCACAAAGTATGTTCGGATGAGTATCTTCCTAAGTAACTCGATTTGATCTCACAGAACCTTATTCAGAATGAGTATCTAGTTCGATTTTATTTAAATGCATTTTAAGTCACTCGATTCCTAACTGGTCCTCACGAAGTTATCCCGAAAACCCATTTTCATGTCTACTCACTGTTAATGGGTCGGAGGCTGAAAGTAGCACTAAATATCACTTATGCGTCAGCCAGATTAATTGTAGTGCACCGAACAACTCATACCCAATCAACTTCGACAAAGAATTCGGTGCTCACATTCGCCAAGACAGACATTATTTATGAACCTATCTGTGACTACGGCTTGCGCAGTGAGGACACTGCACAGTCGGATCTCAGAACATCTCACCAAATGACTTTTGAGTGTCAAAAATGGAGTTACAAATGGTGCAACTGCAATGATCCCGTTGAAGTATTCCATATTATCTGTCAGACAATGAACAAACGTGCTTCAGGCTTTTCTGAAGCGTTTGCAACACACCGTACGAAACCATCGTTATGTGTTCAGAAACAGATGGCTTTGAATCTGTTGTTAACTTGATAGTTCGTTATATAAACTGGATGCTCTTCTCATTCTTACTTATTTTTCACTCTTTTACATCTCACGTATAGATTCGTATTCTTTCTCATCCATTTGTAATCACGTGACCGAATGGCGACTGATCACTTGGAAAGTTTGCCTATAGGCTCCTACACACCAAAATGTTTGTATTTCATTGCACGTACACGAGTGAAAACGACAAACGAAATTAGGCTCAAGCATACAACTTAATTGGCGATCTGGAGGTTTGTTAAATTCACTGATATTGGAAGATAATCTAACCCTCATTTATCGTACATTGTATCAAGAAAAGCGGTGTACGTTTCTGGAAGCAAATATTTCACATGGAAATGCGCATCTCCTCAGAGATGATACAATATTTTAAGTAACTAATGCACGTCAGAGACAGGCAGATATAATCAGTGTGTGTTTTTCAGAATATTAGGTCTTTCTACTAGGGCTAAAACTGACAAGCGATATACAGTCTAGCGACTCATGTATGGAACTGAAAATGTCCAGTATATACACGGGAGGTTTAAGTAGTATTGCTTAATACCAACATACACTTCTGTGAGTTGAACAACGAAGTCTCTTTCCGTCATTCGTATACATTAATCAGATAATACACTCCTTAACTGTGACAAACCTTTTCGTTAAGTGCAAATCGTAACTTGCGGGAAAGCGAGGATAACTTCAAATATGTAAATAGAGAAGCGTACAAGCTAAACTGAATTGTGTCTGAAACCTAGCTAAATATATGACGAAAAGCTCTGAATACCTAACATAAGTTAATCTAAACCGATCGCCAAAATTATCAAATATTTCGAAAAAGTACATTATGGGTGCACACCTAGTTATTAACTATTGAGTTACTACTAGCGTTGTGATCAGGGCTGAACGTATACCCGTCGATACATGTTGTTGTTAGCTACAGTGAAGCGCCTCATTGTTATTTTGATATATGACGTTAATTTCCAACCTTCACACTTTTACCGGTACAAATGCTTCTGTATCGGTGAATAAACTGATAAACACAGTGTTTGTTTGTGAGCGTAAGATTTAACATTTTGTATGTGAGTATACGCGAACCAATTTTTGTAATATGCGTGTTGTAAGAATGTCATAAGGATGTTGTAAGGATGCGTGACTTCACATTGTGAACACCGTTCACTGTAGCGTTATTTTTATTGTTTATTCGTTAAGCGAATGATAGTGTCTCATCCTCTACACGAAATATGTGACTATAGGTGAAGTTAGTGCTAATCGCCAGTTGAGTTATGAGCATGTTTGTATTACTTTTGTAGCTATCTAATTGCACACTGCAGTTCTGTCAACCTTGACAGTGTTGTCTACATAAGCGCATGAACATCGAACAGTTGCGTGTTTTGTATCTCTCAGACTGCGTGTTCTTCGTAAATCTGAGATGTTAAGGCGCTCCACATGGCCGTTAGTTGTGAGCAATTTTGTTTGTAATAGATCTGTTTAGCCTGAACCAATGACAGTGTGACTGAGTTAGACGTACTCAATATTTCTGGTTGATCAGAAATCAGCCAGGTCATGGACAGAACCATCATCACCTACATCTACTGTGACAAAGCCCATACCATTTTCAAGAAGCTCAATCTAAAATATTCACAAGCTTACCATAACAACTGGCTTTCTTTGTGAAATTCTTGTTTTTGTTGGTTGCCGAACACCTCGATTGCAAGCCGTTTGAAAGAGTGTGGATCACGTTTGAGACCGAGGAAGAATTGGTTATCGGGCGAAGCACAGGTTTTCCCAAAAATGTGACACAATTTCTGCATGACTGGGATTTGTAGATTCACTTAGTTTGTTCAGCCGGCCACGTGATCTAGGGGCATTCGGTTGAAGTATTAAATCACATCAGCAGTTGCTCTTGAGACTGAACTTCAAACCTCGTTTATGTACTGGATGAGCACGACTGACGAGCTTCAACAACAGTGATACAACGATTCAATACCTCGTTTTGAAAGAAATCGGTTGAAAAGATTTTCTGAATGCAAACTGTGTGGTCAAATTTGGGTGACGTTCAGTTCATATCAACAGACGCCCCTCAGCTTGCCTACAACTAAAATGAGTCAATATGGATCCCGTTCGTGTATGCTACCTAGTAGCAGTTTTTCAGATTATGAATGATCGTGTTAGTGCACCAGTTCAAAAGCTTATCAGCACATCATAACAGTAATGTTCTGTTAGCAAATTGTAAGTGTCGTGCTAGAGAAAGATGAACATATACTACTGAGAAACGGTTCGAACGAAACACACATGTCTACAACCGTGGGTTGAAACATCCATGTTACGCAGCGCTGGCAGAATGTGTCTCAATTGCTTACGGAGTGAGAGGAAAATATACGCATCTGTTCAATCTGATAAGATAAAAAGTCCGAACAGGTTAAGCCGTTAACACCAAGTAGGATGAAAATCCTTCTACTGTCCGTAAATTACTCACTTTGAAATGTTCAACAAGCCTACAATTTTTGTAGAATTTTCTGGAGCACAATTGCACTTTACCGCTCCAATTTTAAATGCTAACTGAACGCAATCTTATCAACTTTTTGCCATGTGGCACGTCGTATTGCAGGTGGAGCTTTACTGGATTGTGTGAACGATAAAAACCAATCGTTGTGTGAAATGAAACAATACAATTCAGGTGGAGGACTGGTAATCAGCAAATGTCACGTGAGTGATTGGAAACGACGACACGTTGCTATGACAAATGGAGCTGTCAGCGCACTCACGTTTGAGTTGTGGAGATAAACTAGAAAATATATTTAACCCATCCTGACTGGACGCTGCACACCACTCTGAACTTGTTGTCGTCTGCCTATTCGGACACATTGAAATATTATTGTAGATGATCCAAAGCAAGAAACGAGTAATAGAATTGCAAGATATTCTATATGTTATCTGATGGTGGGTCGAAATTAACAGTGCTCTCTCTCTTTAGTATCGTTTGTCACCTAAAATTTATATTACAGTTATAAAGTAGCATTCTCAAAATCAGTTGCTACGTTCATCGTATTACAGACTGAATGCCAACCATTCCAGATGCAGGTAAACATTTCTTAGTGAACTGAACATGACAGGATGTTGCCAAAACAAATCCAATTCAGTCACGGAACAAAATTTGTTTTGGATATGTTTTTGTAAATCACTTCCTTAGAAAATCAAGACGATTTTTCTTGTAACGAATTTGAACAGAAAGTTCAAAAACGACTATTAGCAGAATGTATCCCTTGAGCATTTTTCACTGAGTCTCATGAGGTGCATACTGTTGTCTGTAGGTTTATGTTCATCGTACCTGTACTGGGTCGACGCAAAACTATGGAAGTTCTGGTATTGCTCATTTCAAGTTTCTCCCCAGAGAAACGGACCGCACTGTGCAGCTGTTGTTCCAATGCTTCATTGGAATACTTAGAAAAGGTCAAGGTTTTACCATGTTCATGTTCCCAGTACTTCTGAAATTCGGTGTGTTCTTGAAGTCGAGTATGGTTGTTAACATATCCATGGTGTCAATATACATTAGGATATCGTCAACACAACGCCGGTAAAAGTGGGATTGACTGGTAAGGCCATCTTCTTTCTGTTCCAGCTGGGCAACAAACATATCGGTTAATATCGAGGCTAGTGGGCTGCCCATGGCAGCACCATCAGTTTATGTTTAGCCACTTATCTGGAAGTGGAACTTTACGTTCGTTGTGCACAACAACAAAAGGCACGACAATTTGTAGGAAAACTTTCGGATACGTTAGACCACAAAAATCGAAGGCTTCTCCGGTTTGCGGAAGCTGTAGCATCTAACAAATGAAAACCACTCATCCGCATACACAAAGACTTGTTTGTCGATCCCAGATTGTCCTAGTAACTGGTGCGTTTTTGTCTGTGTATGTGGCTGTCGATTTTGTGGTTTGGCTTCACAGTGTCCGTTGGACTTCGTTACTTAAACCCAAGGACAGCAGTATGTGCCTGACGAGACTCAAAGAAATGTGCTCGAGAGATAAACTGTGCTGATAGTTGTTTTTCACTTCTGTGCTTTTGGGCGTGTCAATCAGTAATGGGAGCGATTGAGAAGGGTCGGATATATAAGGATTGAAGCTGACAGATACAACAGTGCTTCGTCAGTACGAGGGCGGCTATTTCGTTGATCAATCATGGAGAGATACAAGACATAGAACCAACACCTACAATGATCAGGACAGTTAATGGGTCATACATTGCTATTTGATGGTGTAAAAAAATGCGGGATGCACTTCGGCAATCATTGTGAAGTACCGTTTCACTGCGTCCCTAAACCTAGACAAACGATTCTTGGAGCCGGTTTCCTTTCCGTAACAGATTCCGTGATTGACCTAATGCACAATGGACAGCAACAGGATGGCATCAACCAGCCCCCATTCAACCAACCCCTTTGCTTCAGTGTATTGTCCGGAAATATGCTGAGTTATTCACGAACGATTAAGATCCATTTGGCTTCTGTATCCAGATTGCGCATGAATTAAAAAAATCCGGAACATTCTGACCCACGGACCCCGTAAGATACCGGCTCATCTTGAAGAGGAAGGGAAAACGTAAATACAAAGCAAGCTGGATGAGGAAGTTATCGAAACAACCAACAGTCCATACAACTCGCCTGTTCTCTTGATGAAGAAGTCTGACAGGATGTACCGCGTTTTTGTTGATTTTAGACGACTGAATGAGATAACATAGAACATAATTATCTCAATACCGTCCATCGGTGGAATTCTGGATAAGTTGCAACAGGTGAAATTGTTCAGGGTGTTGAAAGTAAGCCCTGGATACTGGCAGGCATCAATCAAACCTATTGATTGTGTGAAAACCGCATTCACGATGAGTGATAAACAGTACCGATTCAAAAGCACGCTGACTGGTTTATTCGGGGTACCGTTCACATTCCGATGCCTGATGGTTCACTTGGTAAAAGGACGGAATATTTTGTGGATATATGGCGATGGTATTGTTACATACAGCAGTGCATGATCGGAACACGTTGTCCACCTAGGTGCTGTATAACATCGAATTAGTAACTCAGGACTCGGGATTAATGCCGATAAGTCACAATTCGGACGGTCATCGGTGGTGTTACTGAGGCACAAGGTGGGCCAAGGTGGAATCAGGCCTCTGACGAAGAAAATATTAACAATTAGGGAGGCTGTGGATCCGAATTTTGAGCGCACACTTTTTGGGTCGAGCAGAATACTACACTCGGTTGCTGGAAACTTTTCTGTCCAATACATCGCCATTGTACGAACTCTATCGAAAAGACAAGAAATTTGAAAGGACCGACAATACCCAGAGGACGTCCACACGAGTGTAACAAGCGCTGAAGTAACAACAACTGACACTGAAGATTCCGAATATAAAAGAAACGTTCATCGTAGCAGCAGATGCCAGTGACTTGCACATCTTAAAACTTCTTTGTTGAAACTAACAGATATACATGGTAACTATTTATGCTGGTCTCCGAATCCAATGACAACAATTCAGACACCTTCAAGCTTTTTCGACCATTTCACATTCATATTTTCTCTTTACCATAAGTCGGGTTTTTATCTATATTCCACTCATAAGGTTCTTTGAATATAAAGACCTATAGTGTATTTCACATTTGTTAAGATTGTTCCAATTTTTTTTCACAGTCTGTACCAATATTACTGTCATCACTTAAGTACGTATAAATAACAGTTAATTTTAGCTGCGTGAAATATGGGCGATCGGAGTTTGTTAACCTACTTCACTGATACCAGCAAATGCGCACTCAGAAAGTGTTCAACTGACATCCTCCAGGTAGGATTGACAATAATCGGAGGGAAACAAAAAGCAGTTTGTTATTTTCTGTTACAGTTGAATTTGTGGCACCAAGGGATTTAGGAAAGTTTGCTTTTGCATCCATAGTGCGTAGCAGATTTTAACGAATTAATTACGGCTGACACACACGTCAGAGTATGCATGAACTTTCATGAGGGATCGAACCAATCCGTTTCCTTATATTTTCTAGTTGCCAGTTTGTTGGATAGACAAAAGAGCTATAAATACTTCGCTTTCATATTCTTTTTATCAGACTAGTCGCAGTCTGCAATTCAAGGGGGCTATGCTGTAGGACTTTAGGATTGGGCTATGTGTGTGCTTTAAGCCATACATACAGAGTCGGCCATGTACGTTACGTTGTATGAGAGCATAGATGGCTGAAGTTTTGTTGACAGAAGCTACGGTAAAACTTCCTTCAAAGTGTTCCTGATCTGAAACTTAGTGCAGTGCTTAACCCAACGCTTATGGTGCCAGTTACTATCGATGGCACCACATGCCTTCATCAAGAACGTTCTTAGTTGATTGAACTGTTAGCTTTGGTGGATCTATAAGCATGATGAAGAATAGTTCTCTTAGTTTGGTCCACAGATTGACTTCTTTACTAACTTGGAACATCGTTGGATAGAAGATAGTTTTGCCATTTTGCAAAGCATGATCAGAATGGCTCAAAAACTGTATACATTGCCTGTATGAGCATTCCAAAAATATAGAGCGATCAGACTTCAGCCATTTTGTTGGCTACTATCGGGTTACTATTAAATTTCTGTCACTCACGCAAAACTTCCTATTCTCCTACACTTTACTGAACACCAGATTTTAACTACACAGAATAACTACGGTTTCCATCTTTCCGAACACTTCCAGGGACCAGGGGTCTCAAAAATTGTAGAAACGGAATGTAATATCAGAGGGACTTCAAACACTTTTTTATCCTGAGGTTTCGTTCAGTCATGTGGAATATTCTGAGTAGGATGTGCAGGTTGTAAAGCTGTGACTGTTTGGAGGTCTTTATGTAGATAAGTTAACGAAGACATCAATAGTGGTTAACACCAGGAAACGTGTACGTTAAAGTGTAGCTTGTGGAAATAAAGACAGTTCCGGTCTGAGTAATCTAAACGAGGATGGTTACTCTTGCCGTTTTTATGTCTAGCAAACTTTCTGTATATAATTTTCATGATATATCTAGATTTCTGACATAACTTGAAGACCCTTTCAATCATTCAAATAATGCGTTCGGTTTTTAATGGAATGGTTTGTGCGCTATCTCGGATGAATGATCCTCTCCTGATTCTAGTCAAAAATCTCTCAGCTGGCTAGACAAAACATGGATGGGTTCAGTTGTCAACAAAACAACTCCCTTTTTAGCCTGTAAACAAATACTGTCACTGAACACTACAGAAAGGTGGGCATTGCTATCTGAATCTGTGTAGAAGAGAGAAATATGGTGTCACATCAACAAGCTGAGTCATAGCTTGTCGACAGACGTTGACTAACCTTACATGAACAGTTTAAAGAAAGAAATGCTAGTGGTTAACTAAAGAATAATGCCGTATGGAACAAGATTACCTAACAGAACTTGAGCATCGCTTGCTCTCATTAGGTTCGCTCATATTTCACTAGGCTTGGCCGAATAGGTTATGAACAGAAGAAAGTTTGAGTGTGGAATTCATATATTTGACCTACTAACTGTTGGCCACATCTCAACCGATAATTACCGCTTTCGATGTTTATTTCCACTGTTTATGGACATTGACAGATCGTTTGATCTATACGGGAAGACAAGGCGTACACGCGCTTCATGTTCGATTGACTGACGTGCCTACTTCGAGCATTGGGTTACATTTTGTATGCGTAGGAAGCGTATCTATGTCAGTAAATTCTAACCTCTGATAAGCTGGTTTGCTCGATTATATCGATTATAGAACTTGATTAAACATAACACTGTTCCAAGTGTCTCAGGTATGTACGTCACGGTGATGGAATGCAATACCGTTCCCTGGCAAAATATTCGCCAATCAAATAACCTCTGACTGGCACTACATTGTGGCTATTTAAAAGTGAATAACGATCAAGCCCATGTCACAACAAGCTGAAAGCGATGATGACTAGGTGTGATTTAGAGAAAAGCTACAACAGTACGAATAAATTTGAGGTTTGTGGCTTTTAGCATGGGATATCAGTGTTAAGACATCTGTATAAGCTTGATGCGTATGGTGTTTGGTATTTTGGTTGATTGCTCAATGAAATATTTTTAATGAACCGATAAGATATATATATATATATATATATATAAACAATGAGCATGGTTCGCTTTCGTTTCCTTGGACAACAACCTGGGACTGAAGGGAGCAATCTGGATTCTGTCTATTCCTTACAGATGGAGCGGAGAAAAGTTTCAGTTACCCGAACAAATGTTTATTCTTGTTTTTTTATACTAGTTGAGCACCGTAGAACACAGCTCACATAATAAAAAGCTATCCTTGGATATCTTTTTTTAACTACTGGTTAAACCCAGTATTTGATGAAATAATTAAAGATTGTTTAGGACCCTCAGATGATGACCCTGTTGCCCCTCCCAGTAGAGGATTGATCTATTTGGTCTAATCATTATCAAAAGAAATTGTTAGTTGACATACTCTGCTGTATATACATTCAACTGGATAATATCTGTCGTTCTGTCAAATATTTTTAACGTAGTATGCAATTTTAGAGCACACGGTTTAGTGGCACGATCGTCAGTTTAACGTTAGTCACAAGCTGGACAGTGGATTTGTGGAAGTTTTCAATGGCACATGTACTTTGGAAGTTTCCCCTCAAAATAGAAGTGTATTCACCAGGTCAGCCCAAAATCTTTTTTCTAAATCCATGGCACTCATCCTACTTTAAACGCCGTTTACTTTAGAAAATTGCCTAACTTTAGAGTACAGCCAGACCAGTTTCACGTCGTCGGTTGAGAAGGACGAATAGAGTAAGGTGCGGAACGCTCATTGAGTAATCTTGCGACACACCTCTACATTTAGTCTTTTGTATTGGTTGATAACACCGGGTGTGCAACAAAAATGTTAAAAGTGAAATTTTTGACTTTAAAAGCCGTTCTGCTTGACTCTTGCAAATCAGTAAATTACATAGATTCAAGTAGACTGTCTTTTAAGCGTGTAGTCCATCATATATCTTATCGTGTTCATCTCCCACCTAACTGCCGATGGGAGGCAAACCACCGGTGACCTAACAAGTAAATGGAATGTGAAAATAAAGAGTAGAGGAAGGTAAGATATCTTGCATAAGGAAAAGCAAAAATGAGGGGTGGTGTAGATTCAAGAGCACAAGATAGTACACTTGTTAACGACAATTCACTGACGTTTTAGACATAGCGGTTAAATGTCAGTCATGTCAGTAATTGTATTGGCGTGGAAATCCCAAGGAGTACATGTCGTGTGTTATCTCACGAATGTTTGTGGACAAGATTATATGGATGCTGACATTAGAATGGCAAAGTGCAAGCCAAACTCTTAGAATAGTGGATGGTAACGTCACAGGTAAATGTAAGAAGAGATAAAAGAAAGTATAACAAGAGTTGTGGGGGTGAGGCCACGAAGATATTTACTCGTTTCTTCACAAGAGGAAACAGGGTTTATCCGGCAGATTATCTTCGTGTGTGCGTCGTTTTCCCGAATGAGGTTTACGCAACCTACTGGGCATCTGGCTGTTATCATTAAGGGGTATAGTAGCCAATATTTTTGCTTGCATGAGCATTACCGTAGTTTGGCCTGACTGTCTGTAGGTCGTAAGTAGGTCGTCTTCTGGTTGTACGGTCCCATTGTTGCCTACAATTGGACGATTTATTGATATGGTGCAGACGAATTTCTGTTGACTTGTCAGTTTATGGTGTGTGATCGTAAATATTATCTCTGTCTTGTTCTATCGGCAAATAAGAGCCTACTGTTTCCTTCTTGTTTATGTGACGCTTAAACATTTCTGTGGACCACTGATTTCAAGGTGGTAGTAATCTAAAAGATGATGTAGACCACAACGTTCAGAACGAATTATTGGCAGAAAACCGGTTAATTGTCAAATTTATCTTCTTATTTGCTTGCTCACGTCATTTTCGTGCCCCGTCAGAAAAACTGAAGTCGAAAACGACAATATTTCACAAAGATTATCTATCATTTCATATGGCTTCATCAGTACCAAATAACGATAACCAAGAAAATACATATGACACTATTTGGGTGATGGGTGAGTAAATAAAATAACAAATTAGGCGGAGAAAAACAACGCAGGACTATTAGTCTAAGTCTTACATACCACGGTTTTTCTATATACAAAGCTGGCTTGAGATGACTAATAGCGACCGCCTCAGCAAAACGCAGGAAACGTGGATTAGCGTGGCGCATTATAATCCTGAATGTTGATTCGGAATTAATCCGGCGACCGGTTGCCAACATGTGTCTGGCGATAGATGAGGCCGGAACTTTGCGTGATCCCAAGACGAAAGAAGTAAACTGCGCAGTCACATTCTGAATTCATTTTCACAGATGTTCCTTGATCCTAGAGTTCAAGCACCTATCGATTCTGCCGATGTAACTTTTGCCAGAGTTACATACAAACTGATAAATATAGTGTGAGTTGGCGCCAATACGTTGCTCTCCCTGTACTGGAGATAATGACAGTTTACGAGTTCGTTCAACGACTACGATTTCAGCTGCAGTGTATGTTCGCTTAATAGATGTGACGAGGTGCTTTGTTGTTCGGAGTGAAGAAATGTCACCTTTGAATGGCGGTTCATTCTATACTTACTTCTGCCCAACCGTGGAAACCTCGTCTACTACTACACGTTGTTGGCTGTGTCTATTGATATATCTCAGCAGATATCCATTACCCTGCAGCGTGGTTGTAAGCATATGTAGTTCATTAGCTAAACATTCTGATGAAAAAATGCATCTGGTAGGCGTGAACAATGTTCTTACCAAGGATCGCTTATTCTTCATTAGTGTAAAGCCTGTGAAGTGAATGGGCTTCCGATACACATTCCCTCTTACTGATCCATCTCCCTTGCGACCGATTAGGGTGTCTAAAAACCGTAGACATCCGTTCTTTTCCACCTCACAGGTGACTGTTAGATTAGCATGACATACGTTGAACCGGTTTAACATCTCATCGATTCTTTGCGAAGATTGCACAAACATGAGAATTTCGCCCACATAACGTTTGAACAGCGGCAACAACGAAATGTCCTGCACCATTCGCTTTTCTACCATCCACATGAAAACGTCCACTAGCATTGGTCCTAATGGACTTCCTATGGCGACCCCGTCTATTTGTCGATAATGCTCATTCTGAAAACTAAAACTGACATTCTCCGTGCACAGCAGTAGACAGTTTAAACAAATCCGTGGGAATTTTTATATCAAAACCTCCAGTCTTGATGAGATTGCGTATAAATTCAATTGTCTAGTGTAATGGGGCATTCGTGAACAGTGATTGAACGTCCACTGAACATAGAACTTTGTCTGCCAGGTCGACTTTGTTGGGACCATCAATTAAATCGATTGAGTCTTTAACAGTATGTGTCAAATTTTCGTTTTAATGACGTCAGAGCCTGTACCAACCATTGAGCCAAACTGTGCTGCTGGGCATTGCTCATAGATAGAATCGGTCTGAGTGGGTAAGCCACACAGCTGTGGTGTTGATGAACCACTGGGTTTCAGAGATTTAGAAGTACCTTCATTAATTATTCGAGGTTGCTGCAGGAAATCAAGATGTCGAATTATTCGGCTTTCCAAATCAATCACCTTTTCCGCTTTGTCGATACGTTGAAATTTGCTCTCGTCATTTAGTATGGACAAAATGTTTCGAGTACACTCCTTATTTTTATCCATAACTACGGCACTCGAAGATTTATCTGACTTCAGCACGACAACGTTCTTAGTTCTCAGGTCTTTTAGATATTCAAGATGACTAGTTGCGTGAGCACATTTATCTGTTGATGATGTCATTATGAACTATCACATTTAGCTGAAAAGCCATCCCACGCCTCATTTGTGCAATAGATAATGACTGTTAATTGGTTCAGTTGAAATTTACCAGAAATAAATTTGTCCACCTGTGTACAATGTAGTCACTTATGGAGGCAAACTTTTAAACATACTGTTCTGTCCAGCCTCCGGTCTTGTAACTCATAACTAAGACATCTTTATCATCAAGTCAGTGAATCAATTGCTACAAACACGCAGTAATAAACTACCTAAAGGGGAAAACATTTGTTAGTACATTTAAACAATTAAACCCGAACACAGTGAACTCAGTCTTGATTAATATCTTAGAATAGACCGATCAAACCTGTTGGTGGACAATGCTTTGGGCTAAAGAACATTGGTATTAAGGTTACCGTTGTCCTTGGTGACCTTAATGCGGATGCTGTCGATTGTAGGAGTTTCTTACAAAACAGATTAAATACACCCTGCATCTGTCCCCGGTAACTGATGGGTATCAAAACTGATGTAGACATTACAACTTTTATCAGTACATATGTGTTACGATACATTTACTTAACATATCGATAAATAAAATCGAACGACCACTATCTGTGGAGATTTATTGTCTAGATTTTGCAAAAAAACCTAGGAGCTGGGTAT
>LUCH01000561.1:37282-51198 GCA_013368495.1 Paragonimus heterotremus
AGTAACAATTAATTTTCTATCTTTCCATTTTTTGAAAAAACTGCCAAAATTTCCAGTATCTTAATATCTTGTTAAACTGATTAAAGATATTTTATGAGAAATCGGACTCAGTTTACTTTGTCTGAAGAGCGGTGTAACTTTATTAAATAAGGACAGAGTTAGTGTGAAATATCATTTGGACTGATTTAGTACTACACTCGCTTGTTTTCACATACCCCTCAGTGAGGCTACCATCGGTTAAAAGACGACGAGTTCAGCCTGTCATCATTTCAGTCGTCCACCAGTACTGATCATAGACAAATAACTAAATACGTATCTTACTGGAGGATGAGACGAACGTTACATGGGAAGTTAGGTTCACAAGAGTTGATCTATTTGCGATCAAGCACGCCTTATACAAAGAGGCTATTTGGTTTGATTATCGCCAATGGATTTCATTTGACTGACTCATTAAGGACTGGATTAAATAAGTATATCAACTGGACTTCATGATTATATAAATGATTAGCTCCGTATTCGAACACGTTTACCCCAGTTTCTCTGAAATTCCTTGGAAGTGTGCTGATAGCTACAGAACGAGTAACTACCCATTTGTTTTTTATTCGTGTAGTTTGAAAACGAATTGCGCGGTTCGAATGCCCAACAATCGGCTTTATTTTAGAAAGAAAAATTATGCAAATAAAAACACGTGGTTTATCAACCATGCACATCATTTGCGATCATTCCTAAAAGTAAAACTGTAATCCATCAACGTTAGTGAGACACATTTTAAGAACATTAGCACTGTAACGTCCGTGTGAGTTTTTAGAAGAGAGTGTGCGCTGTCTATTTCCAAGAAGAAGCTGTTAAACAAAGAATATCTATAACCAGAAATTAAAAAAACTTCGTCAGAGAGCTTAAAATCTAAAGAATCTCCTTCTGTTTGTAATGGCGGTATATTTTGGCAAAAGAAACATGAGACGAGAAAAACATTAAACCAGAAAACCCCTGTTTCAATACAGTCATTAATTTCTCCTTAGTTATTACACATAAAACATGTTTGCTTATTCAACCCCTACAAAATACGGTTCAGAAAGGAAACATTGTAAACTTCGTGAATATCTATCTCACTTTCACCCTCAAAGGTTGTAGCGTGTTTTCCCTCAAGGAAGCTGTTTTCAATTAAAACAATCGACGGGAGTGGCATAAATTGGCTTAAATCATACAGAAAAAATCAAAACAGATATAACCTTATGATTAAGCCTAAGTTGTTGACAGAGCAGTTTGCAATTACCGGAGGTAAATCTGACCATCCCAGTAAATACATACCATAGGGGTACTGCAACGACAGTTTGTTTTGGCGACGGCACTTAGACCGACTAATTGTGAGGAATCACAAATGAAAGGAAACAATGGTGACATCGTTGAGTTGTCTTAATTGAAACAGACAATATATTGAATGACATTTACACAGTTGTTACACGTCCCTTTTATTATACGGCGAAAGTTGCCGGTCATTCCTGATTGGTTTGCAAACTGGCTAACATTTTCCACAGCTCACTAAGGAGTTAGGATGAAGTTTTGTCAACAATTGGTAGCCGTAGGTATCCGTTGCCTTTTTTTTATCATCAACACGAAGCTCCTAGAGGAATAAAACACACGATCCGTGACTAAACGTTAGAGTAACAAGGTAGTACTCTACTCACCTATCCACTAAGTTATCGGGTCTTAATTACTGCTTGTGAATAATGAAATGTGACTTATTTTCTCTTGTTCTTATTACTCCATTCGACGGTGATTACATCTACAAGCTCTTCACAAAAACACCTGTCCCCCATTAGTCTACAACTTGGTCGGTGCATTCTTGTTTGCTGGCCAACCACGACCGGCTGACCGATTTTGATTCAACTGAAAAATAGGGGCACTCAACACATCACACGTCAGAAGTAACCAATTTCTTCCAATCCATCATGGACTAGGTCATAAATATTGGAATCTACCTGAAAGCATGTCTTAATTCTCTGTGTGACTATTCTATCAGGTATGATTTATATGTAGCTAGCTTGGTTTGGTGCAATGATGCTAGCGACATACCTCGCAGTACATTGAGGAACATTTTGAACGCAACGAATTGATGGTCACCCGTAGGATGTTCTTGTCGTCGCGAAGCTCAATGTTACGATAGCAGACAACTGTTGAACATCCAGTTCACTATAATTGTTCCTTCTATTTGACCGGGGAGCAGTGCGTAGTTGGCTGGATCGTTCTGGCTACATCATTCATCGTGGCTTGTTGTGGGAGGCATATCATCACACAGGACCACAGGAGGTAGAAATGCAGCCCACTATAACCAACAGTCGTTTATGTATAAAATCTACAAACGATTAACTACCCACAACAGTGTGATCTTTAGTGCCGAAGTAGGCTGTTGACAATGAAACATTATGAAAAGAGACTTGCTACAAGATGCATGCCGATCAGAGGAGCAAACTAACTGACTGAAAACACATAGGCAACTTCCTGTATTATTGACCGTTCTCGTTATATTTAGATGGGGTTATACGTGTTTGATTCTCCTCGATGAATCATGATACTAACTGATCACTAACTATCTCATGGAGATAGTTGGGAACCGTGATCAAACTGCTGCAGTCGAACTATTCCTCCGAAGAATGCTGTAGCAGATAATAAGGTTTTCCAAAGCAACGGACTGAAACGGAAGTTTGGATCGAAAAATTGTGACTTCTATGAAAGAAGTAAACTTCCTTCTTCTCGTAGAATCAAAGTCAAGTACTTATCAACAGTTGACCACCTTATTCAATAGCTGTCCATCTTGTTATATGGTGCCCACAGCCTCATTGAATAAAAAATAATCCGTAACGTATATATTTACAGTATCGCCAAAGCATGAGCAAGTTATGCTTCAATACTCTAAGTACTGTGACGGGTATCAGTTGGACCAAATCGATCGCAATTATCGTTCTGCTGGATGCAGTTAGGGGCATGAACACTTCAGCCCATGGCAGCACTGTGTGCTTGTATCTTAAGTCGGTTAGGTTAGCCACAATGATTGATTTCTGTTGGTCAATCAACCTCCACATAAGGAAGAGTGTAATCTAACTCACAATGGCAGTCGCAATAAGAATAGTATAAAACCACATTGTCGGTAACCTGGATTGCCTTTTAACATTTGAGGGAGGAAGTACAGCATTTCTCTTCTAATCTGAGCATTGTCGTTTGTGTGGAGAGTAAACTCTAACTGACCCATAAAGAAACCATACATTTGGTATCCGTCTCAGAATATTTTTGTTAGCGGTACATAGAATAGAATAGAATGTATCATACTATAGCTATATATCCCTCAATAAAAATTGCGCTCTCATTAGGCGCACCTAAGATAGATCACAAAATCAACCACTCAATAGACTGGACATGCTTTTAATGGTAAGCCGTTTCAATATCTACATCTCAGTTGTTGGTTTTGCCACGGAAATACCTCTTTAACTCTGTGTAATCTCCAGGTTTGCCACGTATGACAGGGTATCGTTTAGTATAGCGTTTGTTACTTAAAGGTTGAATGAAGGCAGCTGAAAAGACAAACTGGGATATGTGATAGCAAATAACTGAAGGATAATACCGGGTTACTTCTATCCTAGGGAAGCACTGGCCAAGATGCTCGAAGAACCCTGTGATACATGATGTATTTAACACGCATAACACCGCCCCCTAGATAATATACACAATTAATCCCTCTTTTATAGTCAGATCTGTTACGATGGCCAATCCAAGTTCTACCACTATGATGTAGTACTTGTTGACAATCAACGTCGTTAATTCACCCATAAAAATGGAGATTATAGACGCAGATGTACGTACCCTGAACACGTTACTTATCTGTGCTAAGATTTAATTCAAAATGAGGGGCTCCTCTATGGGTTCATAACTGTCTTCCAAAATGCTGTAACGCTTCGGTGTTATAGCCGAAATATTACTTGATGTCCACTCGAGCTTACTGTCAATTAAATAGCTAGAGACCAGCTTCTCAGGTTTACTTTGCTGAAAACTGTTCAAAACACTTGTGTGTGTAACAGATTCTTACCAGTCTTATGAATCCGTGACCAATGTTGAGCAAATCAGATTGGCCAGTGTGCAATGAGGTACTGGTTCATTGGATGAGTAACACAGTTAAAAAAAGAAATGGCAGTGATTGGTTGAGCCTCACATCTGAACTGTCATGTCTCTTACAGGTGAGTAGTGATTGAACAATTTAGAAAATGATTGTACAAAACGGATGGTACATTCAGACTGAAATGCCATTCAGCTTGTTACGTAATAATGTACTCGAAGTTGGATAAATTCTTATTATATACCCTGTTATTTTTTTTGACGTTTTGAAAGGAACGTTTTCAGTGAAAGTAAACTCTTTAACTGAACCAGATTCTGCCAAGGTGTAATGGTTACTTAACCTTCATTGGCTTCGTAGGTGGCTTGATTAATTACATGAGACTACTTAACTTGTTATACTCAATACATTAATGTGGAAAATGAATACAGCCTGTTAAAGTTATAATAGACGTTGTACACAGATCCCTGTGTTGGTTAAAATTACTGAAGCAATTGAAGTTGGTCACTGTACACAAAGTGATTACTTCTTCCGATGTTCTCGGCAGGTATGAAACAGTATTTTATTTCAGTTTCACAACTGTCTGGGTTTGATAAATATATTTCAAGTTGAACATCATCCAGTACTCGTCAGTAGTGAATATCCTTGCCACCACGGCCGGGAATAGATTTCCGGTCAAGCTTCCATTAAACGACCGTGTTTTAGGCAGGTCGGTTTTTAAAACAATTCGACGATATATGGACGATATATGCTTTATTTTAGAGCATTCCATATAATGTCTGTAAGCTGCTGCTGTCGGTATGCTGCTACTTTCAACACTGGGTAATATTGCTTTCAGGGATCGATGTTCAGCGAGTAAGGAGAATGTTTGGCGACCTGACAGTGAGGACATGCACGAAAAGTGCCTCACTATTTTAACCCTGTTGACCTATAAGATTTTTGATAGACAGAGCTGGTTACAGCATGCTCAGTTAGGCATGCATTTTCTTAGTAAAACGTTTTTACCAATATATGTACACTTTCCCGTTCTAATTTTGGTTTTGGTGAGTTGTTTTTCTGGAAGAAACAGTATCTGTATTGTTTAGGGATTTATGGAGGCGGTGACTTCGAAATTAAAAGGATAAGTGTTTGGCAAGATTAATAAGATTACAAATGATCGTTTTGTAACAAATGAACGAATTAGCACGAGCCGGGGTCCATCACCGATTCTTTGCGACTTAAATCGGAATATAACCATTCATTTAATATAAGCTCGTAAGACAGTGCATCTGAAACTGCTGTCGGAGCCGCGGGCGAACTTCATATATAGTGGTGCATATAACTACAGATAAATTCATATTTGGTAGAAAACGAGAAAACTACGGCTTCGAAGTCTTACTTACGCAGCTACCGTCGCGAACTCATCCAACAGAGTGGTTTGAACTTGATCCTGTTTGAAAATATAGGGGTTTTACGTTAAGCTCCTTGATTAAATACTTTATGTTCTGCCTTGTCGTCAGCTTATTGTGTTTCCTATTTTTTACATACTGCTGTTGTTTAATAAAGAATTGTCACAAAATTTATGTCAAATCGCAAATGTATACCTGATAAGACACGTTTGCTTGCTGATATGGAAACATAGATTAACATTTTAACGTGCTTACCCGATTAGGTAAAATCGTGTCGACCAGCAACTGATTTGATGGTTGTTAGGTTAATTTATTTATTGATGTATCAAGGTCTGCAAAACATATCTATCAATGTTTTGTAGTTGGTTGTTTCAACTACTGCTTAGAACGTCAAGTTGTTGCCGTGATAGGCACAAATATGCGACACACTGCGACATACGTGTTTTGACTGAATGAATCTTGTGCAGTTAGTTGGTGTTAATTTAACCACATTCACAAATGACCGCAGGTTTTACATGCCAGCCAGATCCAATCGAATGATAATACTAAGTCTCCGTAGTTGATATCTGCTGGCGACAATCAGGCAACATGATCACTGTTGACAAGCAAAAATGGCTAAGCTATCATGTTTGTTAATTCAGTTTTGCCTAGCCAGAGGTCTCTTGCTCTGTGGTCAGCAGGACTATCTCCCGAAAACTTGGTCGGAGTACTAGTCCCGGCTGTGGCAAATATATCCATAGGTGAAATTCGGATTCCCTGCTTAATTACAAAGGCAGCCATCTTGCGTGTCATTTTAAGTGTAATATCTGCGGCCTACCAGGTATGCTGTTTATTTTAAACAAGTCTCTGTAATATCTTCACAGTATTAAAACGATAGTGAGTCGGGAGCAAGTATTGTACCACTGCGAATTACAACAATCCAGTCCATCCTTTGCAAAATTCTAGTGAACGTACGATCTGAGCTGAGGCCTCCCCATATACTTGATAATATGACATAAAAACCAATACTGAGATGGTTAGGTTTCATATATTGAGAGACTATCATGTTCAGAAGATAGTGATTTTGCCAAGTGTCCAGATATTGTGAATGTGAAGTGTGCTTCAAAGAAGTCGTGCCTGAATTTCACCAGTATTAGAGAGTAAGGTTATCTTCTAGACAAAAATCTTCTCGCAAGCAGTAGAGCAGGTACCACTAGGTTTTGGTTAAGAGGGACATTTTAGTTAATACACTAGAACTTACCACCCACAACTGAACAAGACAAAGATTTCTCGGACATTTCATACATCGCGACGCTTTGCTTAGTTGAAGCGTTGTAGGATGTATAAGTTAATCACTCAGTATATTCTCCCCTACACATTAATATTCTGATGTACTACGAGATTCACCGAACGCCGCATACTACCTAGATATTCTCAAAGTTTCATGTTAAATTGCAGCCATTTCCCGTCTTTATGTATCCACATAATACGCTTAAGTTCTAAGTGCGATACCACATAGTTAGACATACCATATAATCTCGGCCAGTGTTTTGAAATTGTTCTGACATCTTCTGAACCGATATCCACCTACTAAACTACTACATCAATCCGGAATAACTATATTCTTACCCTCTTAAAGCTGTCTTTCACGTGAAATGAAAAGAGTTAATTAAAATAACACTATACGAATGAATTTCAAGTGCTTCGCTTCCAAATCAACACATTGTCAAACAACTGATTGCCATTACAAGTTCACCGATCAGTTTTTACATTTTCATGTTCCAGGGTGATAAATCCTGTCACAATGATCGATCCACGTAGTGATTTGGCGGATTCCTTCAGTGGACAGTGTGACCAGTAGATGACTGAGTCAAAAATTAAAACTTTTAGCTCTCATCTTGTTTCTTCGTTCGGGTGATCGAACTCAGGTATCTTTTGGACAAGATGTTTCTCCCGCTGGTTGTATCCTTTCGGAACCCATAAATAGATTGTTTCACTGTTAAAAACTATCAAATTGCCTAAAAGTTAGACAGTTACTGAGCTCTGTAGATCCAATTCAGAGTAAAGAATGATATGTTCATATAGACTGAACATAACCTACGATTGATCGCAGCTGTCGCATTCCCACAGACAGCTGCGATCAATTGTGGGTGATGTTCAATTTATATGAAAACCGAACTCCTCTACTACTCATCAGTAATGACGTGTTCAACAACAAGTCTACATCGCTGATTGCATTGCAGTACAAAAAATCAACGTCGAAATTGAGCTAGACAAAAATTCCTTGTTAACTCCAGGTGATGTAATCCTTTCACGCTCACCAGCGAGTTGTCTCATTGCTTTTGATCTGCTGCATTTTACATGTAAAACAACCATATTAAACTTTTATTCACATACAAAATAAATTTTTAGTCTGAAATGTGTTCAAAATCTTATAATATCGCGGTTAGCCTGGTGCTTTACAGGTCACAGTAGGCCTGTATAGAAATATAACAAGATAGCGTTGATAATACAAGTTGTTCACTTTTAGATGATGAAATCTTCAACGAATGGTTAAATATGTTGTTCGGTCTATCAATCAATCTACAGGTGTCAAATCTCAGACTGACTATCGGATATTGCCTAACTAATTGACAACTTTAATTAGCTGTGTGATTACAGCTTGTCACGATGAGGCCTGAGTGTGAGGTAATGGCGTAGAATTGCCCGGATTGTTATTACATCTACCCTCGAAGCAGCTGAACGATCTCGATGTTACTCATAAACAAACGTGGTTATGTGTTGTTGTATGACCATTCGGTCGTGTGGCGATTGTGGCCATGACACACTGTTCAACAGAGTTAGCTCTTGAAAACGCAAACTGCAGCTTAATCTGTGACTGCGACAACAGTATACCCTATTACGGAGTTTCAGAAAGATCTTTATTGAAAGCAGATGGTCGTATAATTTATCCGAACGCCAAGTCCGTAGCAAGCAATCTGTGGTTTTATTTCACATATACTGGACACAATTGGCCTTTCCTTCAACAACCTACTTCCACTTAAACGTTGTGGAACGGTCTAATATTCGTTTCCCGTCGATGAGTTTCTATCTCAGCTTGCGTTCCAAAATGTTAGAGTATCTTATACATTGTTACCTAATGAAAGTTTTTCGTAGCAACGGCATATAACGTGTATGACACGCATCTTTGTTTATTCCAGTCCATTTGTCCTGTCATCGTTACCACCACCGAACACAGTACCCTCACAAATTTATAAGTCCATAATTAATTACGTTACGGATCAGTGATGCATGTTTGCGCATTCCTTCAACCGTGTTGATTAGGTAAAGTTTGTAGATCTAAAGAAGAAACATATAAAAATGAATAAAAAGATACTTCATTGAAGTTACCAATGTGCAGCCATATCAGCAATGAACAACGAAACATACTGAAACAACGTTCCACCTGAAGTGCACATATAACAAGTGGTTCTGGATCAAAATAATGGTCTGGAAAACTGTCATACAAGTGACCTTTTCACGTACTTGCAGAGTGAGTAAGCTTTTTGAACTTTCAACGGATTTAGCTGTGACTACGTGGTTACGGTCTAATGGATAAAATTTATACTTCTCTTCCATATATCCATGTTGCAGGTGGGAACAAGAAGCTCTCAATCGAGTTCAAACAGGGGCGGAGAGCGAGTTTACAAGAGGTGGACCTTGTACATACTCACAGACTTGACAGCAAGAGACTCACTACTTGTAAACAAATAACTACAATACAAATGGGAATAAGACTCCCGATATATAATTTCATTACGACTTTCATTGCTTTGCCTTACAAACCGCATTTACCCCCCACAGTTAACCCTTTTATGTAACATCGACTTACACAGTACTGAAGCCGCTTGTCAGCTGTCTTTCTTGACGTCTCCATCTAATACGTTGTGGAGACAGACCGGGCTTATTTTGGCTAATAGGTTTTTTCCTTCTGCACAATAGATGGTCTAAACGTAGCTGTTTATTGTAAAGAAAAATATCACCGCTAAAAAAAACATACGAACGAACAGTTTGGTTGATATGAATGTGTTCATGTTGATTAACAGAGCAGGTCGGTTATCAATTCGCTGACGTCAGATTTTGCTGTCACATTGTATGAATTTGTTCGTATTGCACAATGAAAGCAAAAGTATGCAGCAACTGACAACAGAAGCGCAAAATTCTTCTGCTCCACTTTTCGACTCACCAGTATTCGTTTGTGACCGAAGTGAGATATCTGATTACGGCATGAGAATAGACGATTGCTTTGTTACTCCTGATAGGATTCATGATGCGGTTAAGAGAAAACAGTAATTCACACCGTAGGTTGACGCTTTTTTAACAAGCCAGACAGATGATCATGCTCATGACATTTTGTCAATCAGCACGATATATAAGAGGTTAAATGTCTCCCAATGTAATAACTAACTACGTGCCATCACGTTTACAGAGTGCGAGGACACCTTTCCAAAACCGATTATCTTATGACTCATTTATTTGACGTATTGGTGATCCAGCTTTATGATTTATGCAAAACATCATCAAAATTTGGACTTAGCAAACCACTCCGATTAGTTGGCTCTCCTTAGGTCGCTTTTAGAAGATGGTCATCATTGATGACCCATCTGTTGCCAGTTATATAGTTCGGTTGCTTAAACTTTGAAGCTACTGCAGGAATTAATGCCATTTTTGGCTTTGTACTAGTCAGTAAATAAATGGAATATACTTGGCTCAGTCGTCTGCCAATCCACACCTGTGGATATGTTGAATGACTGACTTCTTTTGAGATAAAGTTCCCGATGCTCTTTCAGGAGTGGTGCATGGCCTATGGACCAAGTTCGTATAGCATAGATTCCTGTGGTCCCATAGTTCTATTTCATCTGACTGACAAGGAATGCCCTTGCGTTTTTAAGGTTTTCAGGCCTCATCAAAACAGCACTTAATGTCATAAGTCGGAACTTCCTTCTTAGCTTGATTTTACCTAGCAATCTTGCCTAGTGAAGGAATATTTTAGTAGTCGAATACAACAGATAACTTTGCAAAGTTGCATATCATTGTACATGGTAAACAATGCCGTTGATACACGCGGTTCTTTAACTTTTCCACCTGTTATATTTATGTATTCACAATCTTTTCACATCTTAAAAGCTGCTTTCAGTCAGGTTTACGGATGTTGTCCTGCTAAAACGCAGAGTGTTAACTTAGTTCTTGCCAAACCGTTACCTACAACATACTGATCTGAAGAGGCTTCGGGGTCATAAGTAAAACGTTACCAGTGTACTGAAGTATCCGTTGCTTGAAAGCTGTCCTGAAATAATTCAGTTTTATTTTGTTATAACAAGAGACCTTCGAGGCAATTCAGAGTGCCCAGATTTGTGGCATTATTCGTTCTGTTATGCATAGAAATTTATCCTGTACTCCCAAGTTCATTTCAAACACTAGACACCGTAGCCAAGTTGTTTGGTCAACAAAATCTATCTATGCACATGTTATCCGTTTTTACTCAGGGTTACGAATTTCATTGTTGAGGATACACTTCTAGTTTATGTGTTGGTCTTCTTGCTAAATAATGTAAGTTTTTGAACTCTCTGTAAATAATTCAATAAATTTAAAATGGTATTCTTACGGAGGTTTCCACATAATACATCTGTCACTAATCACTGTGATTATTCACGGCACTCCCTGATCACAAACTTGTCGACTGTATGAGCCACTCGTTCACAACTTTCTACGCTGATACTCTCAGTTTTGTCTTACACGCTTCACTTCTCTGAACAAAAAAACGGATCGATAAATGCAAGACGCCGTCTGAAATTCACCGTTTATCTAAGATACACTGGCGTAAGAGAGTCTAACATGTATAGTGTACATTTGCACACTATGCAGGAACTCATTCTGTCACATGGTCTTGGACGGTTTTCGTTTGAATAACTTGGGTTAGCATACACGGTAAGTGTTTACTGAAAAAAATGCGCTGAAAACTTGTTTTGAGACTAGTGCAAACTACTGGGTGTACAACAATCGTTGATCAGGTTGTGAGGATTTAGCCACGTTTGACAAATAAACAAATACTGCCTGCGAATTCGCGCATGACAAACTGATTGTTCTCAAAAAAATGACAAACACTTTTCTTCAAAAAATACTCTACTTTTTCTAAAAGGTATTACTCTATTATTCTATTTAAAGAAATCATTTCTAGTTCACTGCATATGCAGTTAGCATGAAAGCATCCAATGGACCGAAAGATTTAGCATAACAGAAACAAGTATACTACGGGAAAAACCGAGGTTAACAATGTAAAACGTGATAAGGATAAAATGAAAGACATCAAATCAGTGCACCTATGTTGAAAACTTCCTGGTGAAGCAAGCTTTTATATCACTCCTTTCATGCCTCAAATGCAAGCCATACACTGATCACCGCACTGTTGTTCACATCCTAACCCACCAAGAAGTCACGGCTTGACTGGTTGTGAGTTGGCATTCTTATGGTATGTCCAACCCAACGGAGTCTGTAAAACCAGTGCGTTATAATCAGTCATACAAAGATACTTTGATTCCCAAGTCCACAATGTGGAAATTCAACAACAACATTAACACGGTATTCTTAACATATGCAGTTAATGCTAGAAGGGACGATGGTCGAAAAGGGACTCTCTGATAAAATCCACGACTTGACCGGATGCAGTTTCTCAACCGCAAAATGAAACAGTTCAAACATTTACATTATATGTTCTGCCTTTCATTGAAAGTCGGAGATCACAAATCTGCCTCAGTTGATGTCACGCAATACGGAATTTTTGCTATCATAAAACATTTGGCTGGTAATTTTGTGACAGTATTCCTGGCCATGAGTTATGCCAAGCACTGAACCAGATAACTTGTGGTCGACATCGGCGTTAACGTTTCTGACAGAGCTGGAACTGCTGATTATGCTATCGGAGCCTGAGCGAATAAACATAACCGCTTCTAGAGTTCACATTATCCCTTGGAATATCAAGCAGAACGTTGTCACTGTTCAGAGTTGTTTGGAAGGTCACTTATACGAATGCTTGCGTGACAAGTTAAACTATCTACTTAAGCGTTTCAGGGGAGGCCATTCGAGTCTTTACAAGAACGTTTGTATCTAAACCCTTTTGCAGCATGTCAGAACAAAACATTAAACTTCATACTGCAGGTTGCATTGGGAAATAGAAACTGGGCAACGTTATATCTGGTTTGAAATGCTAGGACTCATTTGTATGCAGCCATCAGTCTTCACCCGACCTTATGTCTACCATCCAAATTCTTTTTCGTCATCGCTTAACTTTCTCCTACAACCCTCCCTAACAGACAATTGTAGGGCGTCAATTAAAACACAGGCAACTCTACAGTCCAAAAACCAAACACTTATCGATGTCGATTGGTGACGACAATGTTTAATCAACTGACATTACAAAGGTGTGATCATCGTGACTACAGCCCGAAAAAGCCTAACTTGCCGCTAACAGATATGTCACTCATGTCTTGCGCCAAACCGACGACACATGGTTTCTGCAAAAGTCTCAACGTAATGGGAAACAGACTTATCGGTCGCAAGCTTTCAGAGCCAAAAATGAGGAGGCTTTTACGCAAACTGCAGTTACCAGGAAAAATCTCAGTTACCCACACTTCTAGGAAAAGAACTATTAGCCGCTTGGACAGGGTTAGACTCCTAATTACAAACAGCAGGAGAGAGTTCACCTGTGTCGGATGTTTTGTGACGTTTTAAAAATTCAAGTAAGACTTCTGTTTCAAAAAGTCAACGGTGCACTTTGCGCAAGATTTCCTAGACGACGTCATCAGCGGTAAGGGTGACCAGTAAAACGACTGTTTGAACGGCTGTTAGAAATGCATAATAAAGCGTCTTAAGCTTCTTTGCAATATGTGAATAGATCCATCTTCAGCTTCGCAGATTAGTTCACACATAACCTCCTACCAATTGTTTCGGGAATTAAGTGGATCTTAGGGGTTTTAGGTAGCAGCGGCTCATTCCATCCCGACAATGAGTTGTGCTCATTAGATCTCGTCATCCTCTCGTAATTCCTCCTGTATTTTTGAACCACTGACCTCGTCAACTGAATCACACTTAATGCCTTGTGAGATCTTCCCTTAGGGGTCGAGCATTCTGAGGGTTTTCTTACACTAATCCGGCACTTGGTAACTGAACGAACCGTAGTACTGCCGGTGTGTGTTATATGCTGTGTATGTAACTAGGATGCCCCAGTGTCGTCCAGGGAAAGAGTTACCCATCTTGAAACGGACATATTCAGGATTATTCACGCGTACTGTTATATCTAGGGTGCCGAACACCGGTAATTATTTGAAACTATATTACCACATGTAATTAAGAGTGTATCATTGTGAGACACACTAAAACTTACTCCCTCTATTAGTGTGATACAATTATCT